>NW_019167893.1:10720647-10978399 GCF_002303985.1 Durio zibethinus
GAAGATAAAAGAAGAGATTATAAATTTGAAATTTTGGAATATTAAATTTTTATGATGTTCGCATAAATTAATTGACTTAAATCTCATTTTTTTTTTTTTAATTAAAGACTCCTTTCTTTTACGTTGGGGCAAGACTTTTTGGTTTTAAAACTTTTATTTTCTTTAGAAAAAGAAATAGATGATTCAATTGAATAAGAAAGGGATTCAAATATGAAATATTTTGGATTTATTGGAATATGATGTGTTTGACACATAAGATTATGATAGGATAGAATAAGATGATATTATAAATAAAATAAAATTAAATAATATCATCTTATTTTGTATTTGATATGTGTAAAAATTAAAATATGATAATTTATTCATTGGTCAAAATTATACTTTTTCAAAATTTATATAACTTAAATTATTAACGTAATTTTTAAGAGTTTAATAAAATATATAAGTTCAATTGCATGGATTAAAAATAATTTTCTCTATTTGAATTATTTTATACTAAGAAAATAATTAATTATCCTTATAATCTTATAATTTTCTTTAAATATAAACTAAATATAATATAAAATAATTATTATTCTATTCTATCCATAATCTTATGTGTCAAATATGATTATAAGTTATTGTTTTAGTTAATATAGTATTTTGAAGAATTATTGTTTCGTCCCGTATTAAAGGGTTAAAATATTGTTGAATTTTAGGGTCATGGCAATTTCTTATTACTTTGTAGCTAGTCCTCCTCTTTTGACTTCCATTCATGACTATTGACTAAGGGCAGAACAAAAATTTGGACTTAAGGGGAAGAAGGGTGGGCAATGTACACTACAAGAAATTTTTAATTTTTAACTACAAAGTGTTGCAAAACATATATTTTTTCAGCATAAATAGTATTATGTTGTAATAGCTTAGTAGAAGTTACACTAATTTCAATCTATGGGCGATTAGTTGGTTTTGATAAATGTTAATGATGAAGTTCCATTCAAATTGCTTAGATGATTAACTTGTAATTAATTAAAGTATAGTTTGGCAAACATCCATTCACTCTTAACAATTTGGTAAAAAGGAATTCAACATTTGGGATGCATGTGTGTAATATAAAATTATAACATATGCTATCAGAGTGGATGCGTGAGATATCATCAGATAATTTCAACAAGATTTGAAACAAAATTAGTAGTCCAGTTCCTTCCATCATTGAAACCTCTTTTTGTTTCCTTTGTTGCTTTTGTTTTTCTACACCTGAGGGGATTAGTAACGGTCAAATTCAGCCAGGTATTGCGTTTAATTTGAGCCGTGAAGGTCAAGTTCAGAGAAATATTGGTTTCCGAAACCGTTGTAGCTGTAAAAAGATGACGGGTGATTTCATTCTTAGAATTTAGGTTCCGTTTGGTTCATACTTTAATTTTTATTTATTTATTTATTTATTTTTTTGTAATAAAATAAGACTGAATTGAAAACAATGAACAAATTAGTAAAATGAAAAAAAAAAAAAAAAAACCAACCCAACCTTTTACTTTTTTATGCTTTACCTGTGGGGCGCACTACATGCCTCGGGTTTGAAACTAATAACAAGTGTTTTACAGGTGAATACGCTGCATTGAAATTATGGCCATTCAATCATTCTAACCGTGGGAAAAACTAATTTGCACGCACTCACTTATATATATATATATATATTTGTTTCAATAATGTGAATATATTATATATATTTCATGAAAAAATATTATCTAAATTATGCAACATGCATTGCTCTCCATTGCCCCAAAAAAAAAATCTTGAAATCTTATGTGTCTTATTTAAATTTTATTGTTTGTTAATTTCGTTTAATTTTATATTAATTTATTTGTTAATTTTTTAATGTATATATATAGTGTATGTGGCAGATGATAATTTTTACTTGCATATCTGTAATCTCTTTAAAAAAAATAATTTGCATATTTAAAAAAAGCAAGAAAAAATAACTATTCAATTACATGGACACATGTGAACAAAATCTTTAGTTGATGTGAGACTAAAATAAAAAAAAAAAAAAGTACTTATTTGACATTAAACGAAATTGTGTTTGAAAAGTTCAGCAACTTCAATCAATTCAATGGCAATTGCTTTATAGAAACTATATAAGATGGTAAGTTGTAAAAAACTCAACCGGCTGCTTTGAAAGTTCAAGCCAAACCTATTGATTTAGAACGACAGAAGTTATTAAAAATAATAAAAAAACAAAACGCATTGCTTCATTTTACCCAACTTTCTCCACTTTTGGAGGTTACCATTCCTTACAATGTTTCAAATTTCTAAAGTTTTTACTTCAGCTAGCTTACCTAATTTCAGAGATTAAATGGGAAAACATTAAGATTTCAGCGTAATGTAGGGAGCGTTATTGACCGCTGCCTAACTAGCTAGTAAATCAATACTTGGCCAAGTCCGGAAACTACAAAATCAATTATCAAAGACTGCAAATTAAACTATTTCAAGTCCCATGCAGCAATTTTCATTTGCCCGATTTGTGGGACACGGTCCTTACACCCATTTTCAACAAAACGTTTCTTCAAACAATCAGGAGTTGCGGCAGTTTATTTAATTAACTCATGTAATTACTTTTTAAAATTAATATTTAACAAGATTTAAAATTTAAATCTCAATATTTATATTTTTTCTTATATTTCATAGTGCAGCCTTTTTGTTAGGAAAAAAAAAGTGAAACCGAGTTATAACTTATAACAGACTGCTGAATTTACTGCAGCAGGGACCTAAAGATCATTGGCTAGGACTAATGACACTGATATTCCACATTCTGAACATCAGGTCTTGGCGTTTGATAAACTTTGATAGCCATAATAAAAGGTTGCAGATTACGCAAGGCCTGCTCATGCTTTGCCTAAGCGAGGATCCGGCAAGAAAAAATGACCCATTAACTTACTCAGAGCTTTATGTCAAAAGCTTAAGGCTGGTGAAAGAAACGTTAATCAATATTAATTGGTGTAGTAGTCAATTCTGTAGATTTATATATTCTTTGTTTATACAGTTAGGTGAATGTTCTAGGTTTTTCCTTGTTGCAGGTAATTAGTTTGCAACAGCAAGTTTAACATTCGTGAACATACTTCAGCTCTAAATTTATTTGGCTGTCAATCAAATGATAGTTAATTTTGATTTTGGCACATGATTAAATTCTAATCATTAATTAGTGGGTCGAATTGAGAATATATGGAAATTTATTAATCTTTATATATATTTGAATAAATTAAGATAATGGTTTTTTATATTTTTTATATGCCAAGTCACAGTCGTATCTAATTAATTAACATGACCTACAAAACAAGCATAATATCGAATCCAATAATTCTAGTTTTACATGTAAATTAGACATGGTCGAGTCAAGGTTTTTCTGGGTCTCTTTCATATATACCAAATACCATTCAAAGCATTGACACGAGACTTTGTATAGTCGTGCCATTGTTACGTACGTTTACGTTGTTTTTGTACGTAGAAAGCAAAAAGACTTGAGTCCGCGCATGCTTAATCGATAAATTCCAACATTTTTAATAATATTTAAATTATGTTTTTAATTTACATTCGAATATTTGACTAATTTTTAAATTTTTTTATTTAATAATGAGTAGCATTTGAATCTCATTACAAAATCAAATAATAGTCTTTTTTTTAATTCGTGGTATTCTTATTTTCTCATTGCTCTCCAAGAAACTTTCAAGTTATAAAAAAAAAAAAAAGAATTCCTCTTTTTCGCTAGGATAAATGAAAGTTTTTTTTTTTTTCTATATTTTCCTAAATATGCTAACTAATTGGATGACAATTGATTGAAAGCTCGTTCTTCTTCATAAAAAAAATTTTGAATTCGAATTTTGTCAGTAATCATTTATTGAGATCATTTTAAATATACGATTTGCAATCACTTATCTTAAATTATTAGATACGATACATTTTATCCGAACTTGAAGAACTTAATAACCTATCTACTCTAAAATTTTCTTAGAAAAAAAAATTGATTGAAGGAAATAAATGTACAATTCTTTTTTTTTTTCTTGGGGATGACTTACAAAGAAATGTCTTAAAATGAGCAACAATTGTCAATATATTGAATAAATATATTATTTTAATAATAAAAATATAATAAATATTTTAAAGATACTTGCTCTTTTTTGTTTAAGTCAATGAAGTAGTAGAATTGTGTTTTTCTATTCTCTCAAAAGCAAGAATAATATTGCCCATGTTGAAAAGAGAAAAAGAAGCCAATTATCATATGGTTTACTGTTAAAATGTTAAATTTTTAATTTTAATAATTAGTGACCAATCTTTAATAAAATCAAATACCTAATAGTATCAAATACTAACAGAAAAAGAAAAAATTGAAAGGGATTCAAGATTATTGGTACCACATAGCAATAGATATTACAAGCAGTCAATAATTGTATAATTTATTGATAAAATGATAGATTCACAGTTTTATTAATTAAATTGAATTCTTGAAAATATTATAAAAATGAAAAAATTAATGTTATGAATCATTTTTGAATAATAATAAAAAATTTAAATTTGTATTTAATTTTAAAAATATTTAATATGATATGTAAATAATAAATTTATTAATTAATATAATATTTAAAATAATTTATCTGTTATTTGTTATTATTTAAAGTTAATAATATTAAAATAAATATCATATTAATTAAAAATTTATAATTCAAATATCATATTAAAAAATTTAAAATTTAAATATTATATTAAATATTTTACTATAATTTAAAATTATTTATAATATTAATTCAAAAAATAAATAATACAAGCTGTCTGAGAATCTAAATTCCAAAATAAGTAATACAAGTTGCCCGGAAACGACGTCAGACGAGGTAAGAAACGAGACGCCGAGGCAAGGTTAAGAACGCCAAACCGACACGGCATCAGTGGTTCTGGACCCCACTTACGTCGTACTTTCATTTTGGTCAAACTATACAATCTAATTTCTACGTTCCTTTCAAACTTCACATCATTTCCATCTTTGAGTCTTTAGCGTAATAATACCTCTACTTGTATATAAACAAAAAAATATGTGTAAATAAATAATGCCAAATTTAGCCGGCGACATGGACCACCGCCCCATGTCCAACATGCTTATTTATTTTATTTTTTATATTTTTATTAAATAAGATAATTCATATTATATTTTTTTATATTAAATAATATAAAATAAAAAATATAAATTTCTATTTATATAAACACGTTACACATAAAATATATTTATTTTAATTAATTTTATTAAAATTTTAAATTATATTATTTTTTAAATTTTTTTATTTTTATATAGTACTGTTTAAAATTATGAAATGTACTCCAAATCAACCGAGCAATGATCGGATTGACGTTGTTGAAATTAAACAGTACATGCAGGTAAAGTCACAAAGAGTTTTTATTTCAACAAGTAATTGTATAGTATTTTTTTAATGAAATTATAAATACAAATTACAATCATAATCAATAATCGTATAGTATTTAAACCTCTCAAATTTTATTAATTCTAAATTAACTCATTTATGAAAGGTTAATAAATCTCATACACTAAACTGATGTAAAAAATATAACAAAAAGCAAGTGACTAAGATAATGTAAATTGATAATTAAAGTAAGTGCTTGTATATTTAATTTAGAGTGATCAGATTATTTTTTAATAATTTTTTAATTAAAAAAAATTACATATGATATTGTAAGTATATAATAATTTTAAATATCATAATCGTATTATGATTTTAGATATTATTTTAATTATACTGTCATAATCACTAATATTACATTTGAAAATCAACTTGCCAGACTTGATAAAAGACGATTGATATCAGTTTTTTTTTTTTTTTCCAACTAAGCATCATTATAAAATTCAAAAAATCAATATTTGAAAAGAAAATACATGAGACCTTCGTAACTCTTTTCACATGTATGGTTGACTCAGTGGTTACTGTAATCTTAGATATATTAGATTTTTAATTATCAAATTGTTAACAGAAGTCGTGGTTTGCTTATGTCCTCCACGATAAATTATACTTAAAACACTTGGAGCCATCATTTTATATAATTTTTTTATGGATAAATATTAAAAGTTATATATTGAAAGGTAGTCGTATCTCATTTTGTACGTATTCAATTTCTTTCTCCCGTTATTCAAACCCGAAAAATTTCAAGAGTTTGTGTAAGATTCACTCCATGAATGTCATTAGATTGTATGATTATTAATTATTAAAAATTATCATAATTTCAGTTAATTTTTATAATTATTTTTTTAAATGACATTAAATAAATATAATATATAATTTTTATTTTTATTTAAAAATTTGTTATGATTTTAACAAACAGTGAATTTTAGATGTGTTAGAAATATATCACGTTTATTGTAAAAATGAAAATTTAAACCCCACTGTATTGCAAATTATTTTGTTTGAGTGACTAGATATGCTAATACTTAAGTTAAATTTACACATTCATAATTTTATTTAAATTTCCTTGAGTCGGTATGTGTTGAAAAAGTAGACTTTGTTGTTCACAGCCGCGTTCTCTTTTTCTATTTTCGAATATAATTCTAGGAAACCTGGTGCCGATCAAATGTGAACATTGACTCAAACCGCGTAGTTGGGCGTAACTGATGCTTTAAGGAGAAAACAAATACTGCCAATTACCAATAGCCCAGGACTTTCTCCCCTGTTTCCTCACTAATTAAAAAGAAAAAAAATTCACTTTCTCCTCTCCTACCAAAAAAAAAAAAAAGAGCATACTTTATAAACCAAAATCAAGACTACTAAGTATAATTGTAGTTTCATCAAATTAAATGAAAAATGTTTATATATTGTATGCAGAATTAGTCAAGAAATACAAGCTCTTTAGACTGTCTTTTAAAGACTCACTTCCTCACTTTCCTGATCATTCCCTCCCCACTTTATTAGAAGCAGAATTCTATATAAAGAGCTCAAGACAACAAAGGGCTTAAGACAACAAATTGCCTTGGCAAACAATTTTTGTGGGACATCGATCCTGGAAACTTGATTTTCTCTCCAAGGTACACAATTCAGTTTCAAAATGGAGAAAGCCTGGAAAATTGTCCTGTTTTCATGCCTGGTGGTTTCTTTCTTGGCTTCATCGTCTGCCCAAACCTGTCTTACCCAAACTTTTTCCAACAACAAGCGGTATACCAACTGCAGCGATCTTCCAGCCTTGAACTGTTTCCTCCATTGGACATATAATCAAACAGCTGAGACCGTTGAGATTGCATTTAGACACACCGGCACCACCTCATCAAGATGGTCAGCTTGGGCTATCAATCCTGCAGGACCAAGAATGCAGGGTTCCCAGGCTTTGGTTGCCTTTGTCAACTCCAGTGGCGTCGCTCACGCATTCACAACATCAATTGATTCCATGGGCCCTTCCATGCAACAGAGTGTTTTGAGCTTTGATGTTCCAAGCCTTTCAGCAACCTTTGAGAACAATGAAATGACGATATTTGCTGTCCTGAGAATTTCCGGAAATTTGTTATCTACCAGCCAGGTGTGGCAGGAAGGTCCTGTGACTAACGACCGACTAGGTACTCATCCTATTGGTGGAGCCAACCTTCAGTCCACTGGAAGTGTCAATTTCCTCACAGGACAAACTGGAGGGAGTTCATCTGGTTCAAGAACTAGAAGAAGAAATGTAAGTAACTCGAATCTCGGATTAATTTCTGGCAGAAAAAAAAAATCTTGGATTAATTTTATAATTTGATTTTAATTATCATTAATAATCACAAAGTTTGTTGGATGCATTTACTCTTTCAACTACCAATTCATGTCTTTGGGTCTGTTTCCTTGTTTGTTTCTTTGTTGTTTTGTTATTTCTTGGAGCAATGAAGGCGCCTATAAATGGATTATATTGTGTAATTTTCGAGTTTAACATTTTCAACAAGACTCAAGTTTAGGTCTTTCTTAGAGATTTATTGTTGGATTTGAGCTCTGTATTTGAATTTTGAATTTCCAACTTGTCAATTTGTCTCAATTTTGACCATAGATAGAACTAGAATTACTATACAAATTTGATTCAACAATTCAATTTTTCAATGGTGCATTGTTTGAAATTTCCAGGTTCATGGGGTATTGAACGCCGTCAGCTGGGGAATCTTGATGCCGTTGGGAGCCATAACGGCTAGGTACATGAAGGTGTTCAAATCAGCAGACCCGGCATGGTTTTATCTCCATGTTGCTTGCCAATCTTCGGCCTATATTGTTGGTGTTGCAGGATGGGCAACTGGTATTAAGCTCGGCAGCGATTCTCCTGGAGTCACACAGAATACCCACAGGAACATTGGCATTGTCCTCTTCTGCCTCGGAACTCTTCAGGTAATTTCTTCTCCCTTAACATTTTTTAACTTAGTTAATTAAACATTAAACTCAACGGTGGGTAAATTAAACATTAAACTCAACGGTGGGTAAAGGAAATATGGAACTGCATATCATTTTCCTTTCATTTATCTCAGATTGAAATATCATATTTTATCATGTTCAACTTGAGCTGATGCACAACTTCTAGGCTCTGTCAATTCTGATCTGTTAGAAAATGACCTTAACAAGTTTGCTGACAAGAAGTTGCATAGATACATGAATTGCCAGGTCTATAAGTATTTGACAGGGGTCTTAGTCCTTTCCTTCAGTTTGCCGCTATGACATACTTTCATGAAGTTTCTAATAGTTCCCTTAAAGACTACTCTAACTCCACTTCGAATTATTACTTCTTTAGCAACGGTTTCTTACAGATATTGGATTGAAATATTGACAGGTCTTTGCTTTGCTTCTGAGGCCAAAGAAGGATCACAAATACAGATTCTATTGGAACATCTACCACCATTCCATTGGTTACACTGTCATCATCCTCAGCATCATCAACATTTTCGAGGGCTTCGACATCCTTCAACCTGATGACAAATGGGAAAGAATTTACATTGGCATTCTCATATTTTTAGGAATTGTCGCAACTTTATTGGAAGCATTCACTTGGTACATAGTTCTCAGGAGGAGGAAGACAGGATCTTCTGATAAGCATTCTCACACCATGAATGGAGCCACTGGATTGAATGGATATGGTGCCACGGGACAGGGCGTGTAATAACTTTTTTTGGTTAGAATAAAACTCTAGGCCTTTTTTTCCCCTTTTGGTGTTTGTTCTTAGGTGCTACTAATACCATCGACATTGTTTGTTTTGGTCGGACTATTACACCATGAGCTTAGGGTGTTTTGGATGACCCCCATTTTTTATTACAGCTTATTGTTTTTCATTTTGTTGTGTGATCTCTGAGTTATACACCATAGTTTTGGTTTTGTATATATGAACTCATATATTTTTTTTCCCGTCTTTGACTCCATATTTTTCTTTCAATTCAGTAATTATTGTTCTTTTAACTCTGCTGCGGAAATTGAGCAGCAAAAATTGAAGAATGACCAATTCCATTGGTACTTTGACAAAGAGGGAAGTACGGACCATTAAAGTAAATGTTGCTTTGCTTAAGTCCAGCAACATCCACTTTCCAACCTCTTTCTTAAGTCAAAAGTATGGGTGGCTCCTGAAACACTATTAAATTTAAGCACAAACAACTTTTAAATGTTTTGGCAAGGCTAAATTTGATTTAGCCTTCTGCATTTGGTCTTGAATAATTTATAGTCAATTATTGGAGAAGCTTAAATTATTTTTTTTTTCAAAAAAAAAATTATAAGAAAAGTAGAATTGTTTTTATTAATTTTTTTTTTAATAAAAAGCAACAAGCAATCTAAAGATAAAATAAAATTGTAAATACAAAAATTTAGGCTTTGGTTGATTGGAAAAATATATTTTATTTTCATTTCTAAAATATAGTTTTTATTTTTCAATTTTTGTTTTTTAAAAAATGTATTTGATAAACGAAAATAAAAATTATTTTCTAAAATAAAAAAGAAAATAAATAAAATATTCAATGAATTACTATTAATGACATCTAATTATGAATATAATATATATTTATTAATTGATACCATTAAAAAGTATTCAAATATAATAACTTGCAAAACATAAAAAAAAAGTAATGTAAATCATTTATTTTTTCAATTGAAAAAATATATATTTTTTGTTTTCAAATTTCAACTCATTTTTATTTTTATTTTTTAAAAATTTATTTTTATTTTTAATTATCAAATACATTTTCACTCATACTTTTTATTTTTATTTAAAAATAATTTTATTTTTTAAAACCAAACACTATTTTAAAATTTAATCCTCATAATTTTATCTCTTAAATATATCGACATGAATAAGCAAAACTAAATGATTAATGTTTGTCTATCCTTCGTTGAGTTAGGCATATCGTTGGTTGTTCAATAACTGCTGGTTAAGTGGGCACTTCCCTATTAACAAATAGTGCCAATTCTTTGAGTTACATTAGGGTTTCTCTCACCGGCTTCTCAACCTTTTTCTTTTGGTAGGACTGGGCCTGTGAACTTTGTCTTGAATCAGGCTGAAACCCTAGAATGAAGAATGGATTCTTCCATTTTAGGGCTTTGGGGTGAGACTTAATCACTTTCATAGACAACGAGCTAGTTGCAGCCCCAAAAGATAAAATTTACTGTTCAATCTTGACAAAGATAAGGCCCATAGGTCCATAGCCCATTTTTCTCTCAACCTTACTCCACCAATATTGATTTATTTTCCAAACAAAGAGCAAGCAAATTTGAAATTTCAAAGAGGGCAAATAATGAATCACATATATATATATATATATACACATACATATATATGTTGAAAATTTATTAAATTAAATATTTTGTCCTTAATTAATGATTTTCTCAATAAAGAAAACATAACAATGAATGCATATATCTCAAAAGAGAAAAAAAATTAAAAATATAAATTAAAGTGTTGTTTGATGAATTGAAAAAAAAAATGTACCAAGGAATTTTTTATTGTGAAAAATTCAATGAATCTATGATATAAAAAATTGTGGTATTTTGAAGTAATTAAATGTTGGGTATTTATCGTTTTATAATAGAGAGATGATTTTATAAATATTTTTAAAGAGATAAAAATTTTTAAAAAATATGGTATCGCTTAAAAGAAAAGGATATAATATTGCTGTAATTAAATAAGAAATTTTTTATTAAATAATTTTTAGCTACTTGAAATTTTTAACACCTTTTTCATTGAAAATCTTCAAATAAAGTGGTTTTTAAAACTAAATTATTAAACGTATTGAAAAATTTAAATCACTGAAAATTAAATCAAAGTCCAGCAGTGCTCCTCTGGCTGGAACACATAGTATAACATGAAATAAAGAAACTAAATTTGTTTAATTAATGTAATAATTATTTATATAATATACTTTAGATGTTAAATCATCCGTGTGCATGAACGACTAATTTGATAAGAAGTGATTCTCTCTTCTTCTAAAATTCTACTGTGAAAAGTGAATAGAAAGAAATCATAAAAAAAGCGAGTTACATATGGAAAACCATAAAATATTTTCAACATCCTAAAGATGAAAATTTTAATGCACAGTACAAAATATGAAGTATAAACATGCATTTAGGGAAAGTACAATAATTTAGCTAAAAAATTTGTGCATGAAAATTTAACATGGAACATCACAATTATCTAAATCTTGGGATGACCAATCTGTGGGTTGGAGAGTAGCAATCTGTTGGATGATTTGGGATTTGTCTGCTTCAAACTGTTCATCCTTTGCAGCATAGCAGAATTTGACATTAATTCACAACATATAGTTCAAAGAGTAATTTTAGAACAGATTTCTTTTTCTACCTCTATCGATGTTGAATTCTCCAAAGAACCGCATAAACATGCTCCTATTTGTGACAAGGATACTGATGATCTCAGGAGGTTTATTTTGATTTGCAACAAACAGCTATTAACAACAACAAATGGAGAAATGAAAAAGATGAAGTAAAACAACAAAAGTCAAAATCTGCAATCACAAATATAAGTGGCAGATTCATCATCATTCGCCTTGAACACATGGAAAGCATCTAATTTTATTGTCTTGTTTGAATCCTGCAGATTGGTGAGCCAAAATGATCGGAGTGAAATATATATATATATATATATGTAATATGCAGAAGCTTTTCTATGTACACAAAATGCTGTCAAGGAAGGTGTAAGAGTAGCCTTAGAAGATTCATCATGATCCTCGTGTGATCTAATGAGGTCACATACCGAACCATCACAGCAGAATTTCAGCGATCTAGCAACATATCTTCGAGGAGCTGCCAAAAAAAGTCATTAGCATAGCTGGTAGAAATAGAAATCATTTGACATTGAGAGCAATCAAAAACAATGATGAAGGTGGTAATTAATTGACTTTATTTGAAAACAAGTTAGATGACCAACATGAATCTACTGTACCTTGACAGCATGTCGTCTGGTGATGTAGCTTTCAGATTGCAGCAGTTGGGAATTGCATTCCTGGAAAAACTGTACAAACCCAAATTAGAATAACCTGATATTATATCGTAGGAAACTACCCTAGTCTCTTACGTACACTTGTTCTCGAGTAAAAATTGATATTTCCTGGATATATGATTCAGATTAATCCTCAGGTATATATATTCTGACTATAGCTATCCAAGCTAAACAATCACATGAATCATAAATTCATACCTGTGGATTACATGTTCTTATACTTAAATTAGTCACTACGATATTACATGGAAATAGTTTGGTAAAACACATAATGTATGTAGATAGTGAATTCAACACTTTACCCAGTCATAATTTGCAGAACGGAATTCAGTCACAGTGGATTTATGCCTTGTCAAAAGCTCCTGTAGAAATGCGTTTGTGTCAGAGGTCATGGGTTTCTTTTTTTTCCAAACCGATTTTTGGCACAAAGAGAAGTGAGGGCATTTAACAAAACATATATGACAGAAAAAGAGAAAACAAGAGAAAAAATGGTACTTAAATTTAAAAGTGGCTTGAAAATCTGATGCTATGTGTCATAACGTCTAGATCCGGGGATCTATCGCTAGACATTGACTTTTAGGGAGTCGCCACCAATCTTTTTTATCTAGGTGCGATTGGCCACCTATAGAATCAGTCCTTTTAGGGAACACCTAAGTTTAAGGGTCCCTAGAAGAATAGGTTCAGGTCTACAAACCAGAACAGAGTTCGGGAGTTCGATTACGTGTGAGGAAGGTTATGGCACCCTCACAACGCCCATCAAAAGATGGTACCAGCTTAAATTTGTGTTATCCAAAAAGCCTTAAAATTTTACCAAGTAATTAATTGTTGAAAATTATTTTCAATTGACTCTAATACTTTTAGCAGAAAATTGAGAAAATTCCCTCACCTCAAGAGTATGCAAGAAAAACTATTGTTTCACTTACAGAGGCTCCGTCGTCGGATTATTTAAAGAAAAAAACAAAATCAAAATTAAGATAGAAAGGAAGGAAAGAATGATTTTTTTTAGGGAAAATTGATACTTTCAACTTTTCCCCAAAAATATTTTTTAAAAATTTTGATTTTCAAGGAAAATTGATACTTTCAACTTTTCCTCAAAAACCCTTTTTTTGAAAATTTATTTCTAAGGAAAATTGATACTTTCAACTTTTCCCTAAAAATATTTTTTTTGAAATTTATTTCTGAGGAAAATTGATACTTTCAACTTTTCCCCAAAAATATTTTTTGAAAATTTATTTCTAAGGAAAATTGATACTTTCAACTTTTCCCTAAAAATATATTTTTTTGGAATTTTTTATTTTTATTTAAAGAAAATAAAATAATAAATAAAAAGAATATTACATAAACCTAATCTAATAAATAAAAAATAAAATAAACAAATAAACAAAGAAAGAAAAAAAAATTCAAAGAAAAAAAAAAAAAAAAACCTGGAGCGGCTCGGATCGCGGCTCGGCTCGGCTCGGCTCAAGGAAGAGAAAACGGCTCGGGGGAGCGGCTTGACGGCTTGGATCGGCTCGGCTCGGAGGGGGGCTGGCACGCGCGGGTCAGAAAGCGGGTCGACGCCCGGGTCGGGTCGGGTTCGGCAAAACGCGCGGATCCTCTGGGTTACTTAAGGCCAAAACGACGTCGTTTTGGGAGGGTATAAAAGGCACATTCCTCCATTTTTCGGCAGAACGCTCCTCCCCCTCTCTCTCTCTTCTTCCTTTTTCTCTCCCTTCTCTCTAGAAACTGAAGAACACCGGAGCCAGATTCTGGAAATTTTCGCCGGAATCTGGAAATTTCGCCGGAAGATCGCCGGTTTCTGGGATTCTTCGCCGGAAACTGGACTGGTCGCCGGAAACTTCAATGTTCGCCGGAATTGTTGCCGGAAAATTCAAATTTCGCCGGAATTTTAGTCGGATTCTGGAAATTTCCCAGAAATTTCCAGAAAAAATTTTCGCCAAAAAATCTCTAAAAATTTTTTCTCACTCCCAGAACACTCCTAAACTTTTCCTAGCTTCCTATACGCCTCCTTTTCTCTTAAATCAGTAGCTTTGCTTACTGTTTTCTTTGTGTTTTGCATTCTGTTCCAGAGTCCCTTTTATAGGGATTGATCAGGAGTTCCTGATCAATCCCAATTCCTCCTTGGACGGGAATTCAATCTTTGAATCCCACTGGACTCTTCTGATTGAATTTCCATTTTCAATGGGATTCTTCAGCCTTCAATCTCAGCCCTCCAAAATCAAAATCAAATAAAATAAAAAACTAGATAATTAGAGAAGATAAATCAGCAGATATTATAGGATAAATAATAATAAAAAATATATCAGATATATAATTAGATAAGTAAAAATACAAAGATGAATAAAATAAAAAAGATAAAAAATATATATATATATATATACATAAATAATAAAATACACATAAATACTAACAAAAAATAAATAAATAAATATATACATATATTAATACATAATAATAATAAACAATACAATACATAAAATACAAAAGAAGAAGAAAAGAAGAAAAAAAAATACAAGATAAAATTGAATTGGGCTTACCCATTTGGGCCAGGCCCAATTGATCTGGGCCGGACCCGATTGGGTGTCTACAGCTGCCCCTCTTTGCACATTTTCTGTGAAACAGAAATTGCGCAAAGACGTAGACACCCAATCAAGACTCAACTCAACATTTTTTGGTTTTTTTGTTTTTTTTGTTTTTTTGTTTTTTTTGTTTTTGGTTTTTTTGTTTTTTTTGTTTTTTTTACCAAAGCTCCTCTAAACAGAGGCACCACGACTTTTGGAAAGTAAATTGCTCCTCTAAACAGAGGTACCACGACTTTGGAAAGTAAATTGCTCCTCTAAACAGAGGCAACGAACTTGGAAAAGTAAATTGCTCCTCTAAACAGAGGCAACGAACTTTGAAAAGTAAATTGCTCCTCTAAACAGAGGTACCACGACTTTGGAAAAGTGAAAAGTAAATTGCTCCTCTAAACAGAGGCACCACAACTTTGAAAAGTAAATTGCTCCTCTCAACAGAGGTACCACGACTTTGGAAAAATAAATTGCTCCTCTAAACAGAGGCAACGAAACTTTGAAAAGTAAATTGCTCCTCTAAACAGAGGTACCACGACTTTGAAAAAGTAAATTGCTCCTCTCAACAGAGGTACCACGACTTTGAAAAAATAAATTGCTCCTCTAAACAGAGGCACCACGACTTTGGAAAGTAAATTGCTCCTCTAAACAGAGGCAACGAACTTTGAAAAGTAAATTGCTCCTCTAAACAGAGGCACCACGACTTTGAAAAAGTAAATTGCTCCTCTAAACAGAGGCAACGAACTTTGAAAAGTAAATACTCCTAGACGATCATGTCTGAAGGAGTTGAAAGTTGTGTTTGAAGAGATTTCAAGAGATTATGCCCAAAGGTCTTATAAATCAACCCTGATACCAAGAGACATCCTATCTCAAGGATTAGGAACTTACCTGACAAGTTTCTTCTCAAACTTGCAAAGTCTTTTCATATCTGTCTTTTTCATGTGGGATGTTGGAACACCCCTGCTTCTTGAATTTGTACACTATACTTTCCTGAAAGTAGTGTATGCTATGCAAATGCATATGAATTTCAATGCATGCTATGCAAATGTTGGCCAATTAATTCCTGTTCAAATGTATGGTACTCAGGTTTCTCAAGCTCTTTTCTTGGGCATCAAGCCCTTTGATTCCTCAAAGATTCAATGGCACTGTTCTCCTAAGATCGAACCAATGTAGCTCTTAATTATTTCTTTCACTCAGATTCTTCCTTGTTCTGTTTTTCAATACTTTGGAATAAGCTTCATCAATCGATCATCACTTGACCATCATTCAATGAATTTCTCAGCACTAACAAATTTCAAAACAAGTTTCATCCATCATCACTGGGTCATTACTCATAGGTGTCTCAGCATTAACCTTTCCAAAATAGATTTTGTCTTCATCATTCAATCACAACTTGCAAGTCATATCGACCAATTCATCCTCGTACTCATCACTTGATTGTATCACTGCCCCATTTCTTCATTTGATCACATCATATATCCTTCTAAATCATCTCCTTTAGGTTTCTACCATTTTTTCATTTTGTCTCCACCATCATCTTAGATTTCTTTTCAAATGAATGCAAGACTCTTTTAAGCACATATTCATTCATTTATTATCATTTTAATTTTTGACAAATACAATGCAACCAAGCATTTTCTCAATTCATCCTAGGGGTGAAACAATAAGAGAAGGCAAGGTGAATTATGGTAAAGATAATCAATGAAGATCTGTTTTGGTAGAAAATAAATGGGAAAGGAAGTGAATTGGATACATGTCATTGGGATGGATGGTATGTCCAAATGATGAATATTCAGATAATTTTCAACATTAATCTAGGATTCTTTTTCAAAAACTCATTCCATTTACAGTTGAAGTCATCTTGAGTTTAGCAAACTTTGCCCCAGTCTTTGAGAGATCTTCAGATGTCTTTGATCTTTCATTCATGTGAGCCATTTGACTTGATTTTTTTTTCTACTAAAATCACCCTTTCAGGTTTTCAATTTGAATCTCTTTTTTTCATTTTCTCATTTTTTCCTTCTTTTTTCTCATTTTTCTTTTTTTTCTTTTTTTTTTTTCATTTTTTTTTCATCCATTGTTGATATCTTTCATACGTCCAACTTTAGACCATGATTTTATTGCTTCCTCATGAGCATATTTTTGCTCAACATATGACCATTCAAGTTGAGTATTCACACTTGATCCAAATGGACTTTTCAAGGTTGTAATGTAAGCCAAGGTGAAGGGTCATAAAAAAATGGATATAATAGGCTCAAAACATATATTAAAAAGGTTCAAGACCAAAGGATCATTTGATGCAGCTTGGCATTTTGCCCCACATCATTTCACTGCTTTTTCTTTCCTCACACAAAGGATCTCATTACTTTGCCCCAAATCATGTGTGGCATTTATTTTTCTTTTTGCTTTTCTTTCTCTTTTCATCTTTGAGACCTTTTGTGGTGTTTTTTTTTTTTTTTCAAAAATTACCCTCCAGTGTGGAGGTTGATCCTTGGTTGGGGTTCTAAAAAAAAAAATCATGATTGGCTCAAAGGGTAGCAATAAATGGTTTTTCCAATGGTAAAAGAAAGATGGCCATTTTTCATCTCAATTGTGAATACCTTTCTTGAACATCATCTATTGAACAAAGCTCATGAACTTGTATAAAAGATTGCACACCTTCAAGATATATCTCTTTCATCTCTGGTAATGGCTTACCCTCTTTATTTTCGCTCAGATCATCTCCTCTGTGAATGAGTTCTCAAAATTAAATCCCAGAATCATTATTATCATTGTCTAAATATTCATCATCTGAAATTTAAGAATGGGAATGTGAAGTTATGGAAGGTAACAAGGCATGGAATAAATGGTCAAGTGAAAGAGAAAAATGTAATGAAATGCATTGACTTGCCTTTATTAAAATGATAACAAATGAAGTCATATTGCAAAAAAAATCTAACATTGTTTGAAAAGAAATCCCAAAATGACAGAAGAAACCTTCAACCAGCCTTATCTCCATTGGCATCTTGCCCCTCAATTCATTGTGAATCTCCGGATCCTTTCTGTTCTTGACTTTCGCTCAGTACACTAACATTAGGTGCTGTTGCTTTTCCTTGATCAAAACTTACCATTCCATTATTGATCAACCGTTGCACCTTATACTTTAAAGCAGTGCAATTTTCAGTAGAATGGCCAGTAATTCCATAGTGGTAGTCACAGTGGGCTGTAGGATCATACCACTTTGGATAGGGTGGTTTAAGCGGTTCCACATGGCTGAGGGCAATCAAATGGCTATTATAGAGTTCTCGATATAACTCTGTATAAGTCATAGGAATTGGGTCAAATACAGGTTTTTCTCGAGTAGTCCGTTGTTCTCGTGAGCCACTTGCTGGGTTAGTAGGGCGAATTTGGGTTCTTGCAGGAGCTTGAATGTTGAGGCGGTAAGTGGATGAATAAGATGGTTGTGGGGCTAGCTAGTATGGGTAGGATGAGGCATTATTCACAGCAGGATAGTATGGAGAGTAACCTTGGGATGGATAGGGTTGATAACCCCCGAATTGTTGTCTATCAAAGCTCACAGCTTGAGCTTCAGCTTCTTTCTTTTCTGATGTCTTCTTGGTCTCTCCTCCTCTCAACTTGCCATTTTTTATGGCACTTTCAATAATTTCTCCAGAGATTACCATGTCAGCAAAATTTTTTGTTGCATTCCCTATCATCTTTTCATAATAAGGAGGCTTTAAAGTGCTAACAAACAGCACTGTGGTCTCTTTCTCTGTCAGTGGAGGTTGTACCTGTGAAGCTATATCCCTCCATCTCTGGGCGTATTCTTTAAAAGACTCATTTGACTTTTTCTCCAGATTTTGCAAAGATAAACGATCAGGGGCCAAATCGATGATGTGTCGATATTGGCTGATAAAGTCATGTGCCATATCGCTCCAAGAGCGAATACGAGTCCTGTCCAACTGAACATACCATCTGGCCGCAGAGCCAGTAAGACTATCCTGGAAGACATGCATCAAGAGTTTTTCATCATGTGCATGAGCCGCCATCTTCCTGCAATACATGGTGATGTGGGTTTTAGGTAGGGTGGGCAAAATCACCCGAACCCGTCGGGTTTCGACCCGACCCGACCCCTTAGGGTCGGTTTTTTTTTTTTGAAAATCGGGTATCGGGTCGGGTAGGGTCGGGTAGAGTCAAAAAAATTTCGGGGTCGGGTCGGGGTCGGGTTTTAAGCAAACCCGACCCTACCCGACCCGATATATATAAAAAATTTATTTTTTTAATTATTTTTTAAATTTTACATTTAATTATATATATTTTTATATATATTTAATTTTATATTTATATTTAAAATAATATTTTATTAATTTCGGGTCGGGTCGGGTCGGATTTGATTTTATACACTGTCGGGTCGGGTCGGGTTCGGGTATTAAAAATAAAAAAATTTTCGGGTCGGGTACGGGTACGGGTATTGTATATTTAAAATCGGGTCGGGTTCGGGGCGAGCAAAAACCCGCCCCGACCCGACCCGTTGCCATCCCTGGTTTTAGGGCACTTTGTACCGTCATATTTTTCAAATTTCGGTACTTTGAATTTATAGGGGATAACCACATCAGGAACTAAGCAGAGCCCAGCAGCATCGACTGACCCATAACAGCTAAATCCTTCCACAGCCCTTAGCCTCTGCTCTAGCATGCTAATCTTGAAACTTTCCTTAACTTCCACCCTTATCTTTTCCTTTTCCTTTTCTTTTAAATCATCTAGATTAGGAATTGGTTCTACTGCCTTTTCAGTGAAGACAGGATTTATATAGCTATTATAATGTCTTGGGTTGAAAGTTGATGGCATTCCAGGATGTGCGAAATGTTGTGGCAGGACCTCTTGAGCAGACTGGGCCTGAGGTGGACCAAAACCTGGAGGGTATAAAGGGTCAACCACTTCTTGCTGGCTTGTACTTCCTTCAACTCCTTTTCCTTTATTCATATTATTGAGGGCCTCCAGAATCTTGCTTAGTTCACTTTCAATCTTCTCCTGAGCTTTTTCTAGCTTTTCAAATCTATGAGAACTTTCTTCTTCCATTTGTCTTGCTCTGGATCTTGTGTTGTATAGATGAGCAGGGTTTTTGCTAGATGGAGCTATCCTCGGACCTTGAGTACCATACTTATGATTAGAAATGTTATGCTGTGCCTTATGTGTGATGCTTTGATACACAAATGAAATGTACATTTTTTTGAATGAAATCTAGTATGAAATGAATGCAAATGATTGTGTTGAAACATGATCATGAAAATAATACAGATGCATACAATCAGACAAACAACATAGTTAGTTCCGTGGATGAAACGTAAGTGATGTTGATGCATAATGTTACATATTATAAAAATAATACACAAAGTTAAGCAATCAAAATGATTAGATAAACACCCTTTTTTGTGTCCTAATTTTAGGGTATATCTATCATTGGGTAGAAAGAGCTCTATCCTAGGTGTAGGCACTCTTAAAGTTCACTACATGCGGTTTTAAGGTCAGAGTCTAAAGGTCCTCAAATTGTTCCTTACATCCTTGTCCATCACAGACTAGTAAGGCACCCTAATCCTCACCCATTACAGGCTACAAGCGGAAAAGGTTCAATTTGAGTGGGAGTATTTCGCTAGCCACTGCGGAGGCATTAGACCTCACGAAAGCAATAGGTACTTTACTCCCTCCTAGAGGGACGGAGCTCGGGTATAGAGCTCATGTTATGCACATGCATATGAATGACATAATTAACAAGGTAACTAAAACATGAATGAATAACAACACGTATATACAACAAGGTTCAATTCCATTTGGCTTTTGGATAACACAAATTATTTGCTAGCCTGACTCTCAAGATCCCCAGCGGAGTCGCCAAGCTGTCATAACGTCTAGATCCGGGGATCTATCACTAGACATTGACTTTTAGGGAGTCGCCACCAATCTTTTTTATCTAGGTGCGATTGGCCACCTATAGAATCAGTCCTTTTAGGGAACACCTAAGTTTAAGGGTCCCTAGAAGAATAGGTTCAGGTCTACAAACCAGAACAGAGTTCGGGAGTTCGGTTACGTGTGAGGAAGGTTATGGCACCCTCACAACGCCCATCAAAAAATGGTACCAGCTTAAATTTGTGTTATCCAAAAAGCCTTAAAATTTTACCAAGTAATTAATTGTTGAAAATTATTCTCAATTGACTCTAATACTTTTAGCAGAAAATTGAAAAAATTCCCTCACCTCAAGAGTATGCAAGAAAAACTATTGTTTCACTTACAGAGGCTCCGTCGTCGGATTATTTAAAGAAAAAAATAAAATCAAAATTAAGATAGAAAGGAAGGAAAGAATGATTTTTTTTAGGGAAAATTGATACTTTCAACTTTTCCCCAAAAATATTTTTTGAAAATTTATTTCTAAGGAAAATTGATACTTTCAACTTTTCCCTAAAAATATTTTTTTTGAAATTTATTTCTGAGAAAAATTGATACTTTCAACTTTTCCCCAAAAATATTTTTTGAAAATTTATTTCTAAGGAAAATTGATACTTTCAACTTTTCCCTAAAAATATATTTTTTTGGAATTTTTTATTTTTATTTAAAGAAAATAAAATAATAAATAAAAAGAATATTACATAAACCTAATCTAATAAATAAAAAATAAAATAAACAAATAAACAAAGAAAGAAAAAAAAATTCAAAGAAAAAAAAAAAAAAAAACCTGGAGCGGCTCGGATCGCGGCTCGGATCGCGGCTCGGCTCAAGGAAGAGAAAACGGCTCGGGGGAGCGGCTTGGCGGCTTGGATCGGCTCGGCTCGGCTCGGAGGGGGGCTGGCACGCGCGGGTCAGAAAGCGGGTCGACGCCCGGGTCGGGTCGGGTTCGGCAAAACGCGCGGATCCTCTGGGTTACTTAAGGCCAAAACGACGTCGTTTTGGGAGGGTATAAAAGGCACCTTCCTCCGTTTTTCGGCAGAACGCTCCTCCCCCTCTCTCTCTCTTCTTCCTTTTTCTCTCCCTTCTCTCTAGAAACTGAAGAACACCGGAGCCGGATTCTGGAAATTTTCGCCGGAATCTGGAAATTTCGCCGGAAGATCGCCGGTTTCTGGGATTCTTCGCCGGAAACTGGACTGGTCGCCGGAAACTTCAATGTTCGTCGGAATTGTTGCCGGAAAATTCAAATTTCGTCGGAATTTTCGCCGGATTCTGGAAATTTCCCAGAAATTTCCAGAAAAAATTTTCGCCAAAAAATCTCTAAAAATTTTTTCTCACTCCCAGAACACTCCTAAACTTTTCCTAGCTTCCTATACACCTCCTTTTTTCTTAAATCAGTAGCTTTGCTTACTTTTTCTTTGTGTTTTGCATTCTGTTCCAGAGTCCCTTTTATAGGGATTGATCAGGAGTTCCTGATTAATCCCAATTCCTCCTTGGACGGGAATTCAATCTTTGAATCCCACTGGACTCTTCTGATTGAATTCCCATTTCCAATGGGATTCTTCAGCCTTCAATCTCAGCCCTCCAAAATCAAAATCAAATAAAATAAAAAACTAGATAATTAGAGAAGATAAATCAGCAGATATTATAGGATAAATAATAATAAAAAATTATATCAGATATATAATTAGATAAGTAAAAATACAAAGATGAATAAAATAAAAAAGATAAAATATATATATATATATACATAAATAATAAAATACACATAAATACTAACAAAAAATAAATAAATAAATATATACATATATTAATACATAATAATAATAAATAATACAATACATAAAATACAAAAGAAAAAAAAAAGAAGAAAAAAAAATACAAGATAAAATTGAATTGGACTTACCCATTTGGACCAAGCCCAATTGATCTGGACCGGACCCGATTGAGTGTCTACACTATGTCGAAATTTGGATTTTGTAGATAATCAAAAAACTTCTTCATATGCTCTGATTCCTAGACATACCTGTCAAATCAACCCACAAAAACAAAATTAAGTTTCTTCCCTTAGTTTTATCTATTAATAAGAAGCCATGTTAGAAGGTTTTAAACTTTAAAGTCAACCTGAATGACAGAGAAACAAAGAAAGCAAACCAAAATGTTTGAAGAGCAGATCTGTTATGCATATGCAAATATACAAGGGAGCAAACCAAAATATTTGAGTCAAAGCAGCAGCTATGGTTTCAATTTCTCTGTCTTTTACCCAGCAACATTCTGATGACGGATGCATTCCCTTGAAATTGGACCATAAGTCCAAGCAATATCACGGTCTTCATAACTAATAAGCACATTAAAACAATTAGTTAGTCACAATATCTCTGTGTGAACCTTTTACCATGAAAATAGAATTGAAATCTTACCCAGTTATCAAAATATCCATAATATCCAGGGTTTTTTCCAAGTACTCAGACGCAATGAGCCTTGGATTCACCCTTCGTCGTTGTAAATTTGCAACCACATGAGAGGGATTTTGACGGGGCAATAAATCAAGACGGGACATTAATGATTAATTCCTAATCTTATTACTTGTGTCTCAAGAAAGAAAAAAAAATTGTCATCTTTCATAAATGTTAATGCTTTTATTACCCCTGAATCCAAACTTGGAAGACAATTGATGAGAAGGCGAAATGTATCCTTTTGAAAGAACACCTTGGCCAATTGTGCACAAGCCTCTGAACTTGGCTTCACTTGGCCATCGCCGTAAAGTGTTCTTATATCCAAAATCATTTTCCTAGTTCTGAAATCTACACAATTTGTAATCCTTGATTTCAATGCTTTTTTTTTTTTTTCATTCATTACAAATATTGATTCAGTGATCAATTTGCTAACAAAATGAACAAAGCTCTATGCTTCAAACAGAAGAAGATATTTTTATTTATTCAAGAGTGAAACAATTTTCTCTTTTAAATCTTCTTATGTTGATCACCAAAAGGAAAAATTCAACATGTTTAAGCCATTAATCCTGAATTGAGTATCTTAACAGTATCATCATCAAAACAAAGAGAGAGGGAAACAAATTGATGAAAAACCTTCTTGCTCGTTTGGGTTCACGGGTCTGATCAGTGTTGCTGAGAGCGTAAACAAGAAGCTCACGCATTTGCTGCACCAGCTCCACCGGGGTCCGAGGCTTGGACTTGAACAGCCCCTTCATTTTTCCCTTAACCTTTTTTTTTTTTTTAATTTTTTCTTTTGTGCACGTAAAATATTAATGGACAATGCATGAGGTTTTAGGGTTTTAGAAGAATTGGAGGATGAAATTAAAGAGAAAAAATAGGATCAAAATAAATAATGCATAATGATCAATGCAAAATCGCATATTTTTGGGTGGTTTAAGCTTTTTTGAGATTTGAGAGAGAGGGTCGTTAGATAGTTACATAATTGAAGTGAGCTAAACAAAGGTATTTTTATTATTGCATGCAATTCACTTGTATTCGATGTTAAAACACCTCAAATTCAAATTCAGTATTTATCTAAGTTGGAGCATTGATATTTGATCTATCTTTAAATTTTTATAGTGCGATTAAAGGTGTCTTTTAGGTTTAATTTTTTTGGGATGATTTTAAGACTTATTTTTTCATGTTTATTTGATTCATTTTAAATCTTATTCTTTAAGTGTTCATGAATGAAACTTTAATTAACAATAAAATATTTTTATTTGGTTCACGGATACTGCACATTTAGATAAAATGAGAAATGAAATATGAATAAATCAAGAAAAAAAAAGTAAATAAAAAGATTTTTACTCATGAAAAGTGTGGGAGTAATTGGAGCGAATTCAGTATAAATCTATTATATATATATATAACGTTCAAAATAATAAAAAATTAATTGTAAATATTAAAATTAAAATTTTATATTTGTTAGATAATATTTTTTAAAAATAATTTTATATCTATTAAGTGTTCACGTGGGATTATTGTATAAGCTTCCGAATTTGATTTATTTTAGTGGACGTGGCATAATTTTAAGTTTGAGTGTATTAATTAATTAAAAAATAATTGAAGTAAAAAATTTATTAAAAAATATTTTATTTAAATTTAATATATTTAAAAACAGTATTTATTATTTTTAATAAAATGATATATAAATGAGTAAGTTGAATTGGGTTTGGAAAAATATCGAAAAACTCAGTCCATGAAGACATCAAATTGGGCTAGTGAGAGAAATCCATGATAGCCCAAATGGTAAAATTCATTGCTGAAAGCCCCAATGCGAGGCCTACAAATTGACTTGTAAAATTACGAAATTTGAATAGGCAAATTGTTATCCACCCACCACCAAAGCTCAAAATCTCCACCACAAACAGGAATCTGAATGTCTATTCACAATTCAGTTCATATAGCCAGAAGCAATGATACCAGGGCAGATGTCCATACTTGACAGAATGGCTATTCTCCATTCTCTTCACTCTTCCTCTCGCTTCCTTTCCAAACCCACTTCTCTCCCTCTTCCAAACCCCTGCCTATCCCTTCATTTCCCTCTTAAACGCCTCGTTTCCTTCCCAAAACGACAGGTGCTCAAACGCTTACATGGGGCAGCGATAGCCACTGACTCAGCTCAGCCAGCAGTTGAGCTCCGAAACGACCCCTTGGAGGAAACGACGAAGCAAGAGGAAGCTGACAAAGTTGTTCTTCCGACAAACGAGTCATCAGAAGAGCTTCTCAGAATTAGACACACGGTAATAATTGTTTTATCAATTTCTTTTCTGTTTTTTTTTTCTATTCCAATAAAAACTTCTTTCGTAGCAAAGTTTTTCATTTCTTTTTCTTGGCTAAGCAATGGTTTTATTTTTATGTATGGATTTCAGTGTGCACATGTAATGGCAATGGCAGTTCAAAAGCTATACCCAGAAGCAAAAGTTACAATTGGACCCTGGATAGAAAATGGGTTTTACTATGATTTTGATATGGAGCCTTTGACTGATAAAGATCTCAAGAGGATTAAAAAGGAAATGGTAAGTAAACTTATGTAAATGATTTGGTTAAAAAAGGGGAAAGTTTTGTGAGCTTTGGGGAAAATGTTTTCATTTGGGCTATGATTTTCAGGGGTACAGAGAAATTCATTTGTTACATCAAAATCTGTAGGACCGGATCATTAAACGAAATTTACCGCTTGTAAGAGAAGAAGTTTCAAGGGATGAAGCTCAGAGAAGAATAATGGCTATAAACGAACCTTACAAGATGGAGATTTTGGATAGCATTAAGGAGGATCCTATCACTATCTATCATATTGGTAAGGCACGTCCCTCTTTTTAAAAAAGTTCCTGCAGAGTTGAAGCATAAAATTTTCTTATAAATGACCTTTTATTCAGTTTTAGCTTGAGAAGGACTTTGTATGGAATAGTAATGTATTTCTTCTAGGTTAGGCCTCCAAGGTTTCGCGTGTATTTTCTCTGATTCTGCTAGGAATATTGATTTAAGTATACCAGGTTTTCTTCCCTGCCTATTGCTTTCCTTCTTCTTGTTGTAATTTTCAATTTCTTTCTTCACTTTTGATGGTCTTGCATATGTCAAGTACCTGTGTGTACAGTTGTTGAACTTAACCAGTGTGCCAAGATTTTAATGGCAATATTAAGTAGCGTACATAAGAAAACAAAATTTCTAACGTGGTGATTATTTATATATGACATTGGTAATGTTTTCTTATGTTTTTGATCATTTTCCTGACTAATACTTATTCCAGGGAATGAGTGGTGGGATCTTTGTGCGGGTCCTCATGTTGAAACTACTGGAAAGATCAACAAGAAAGCTGTTGAGCTTGAGTCTGTTGCTGGTGCTTACTGGAGAGGAGATGAAAAGAAGCCTATGTTACAGAGGATATATGGAACTGCATGGGAAAGTGAAGAACAACTGAAAGCTTACCTTCACTTCAAAGAGGAAGCTAAACGCCGGGATCACAGACGAATTGGCCAAGATCTTGATTTGTTTTCTATACAGGTAGCTCTCTTCTGCAATTTTCAGGTCCTACTTTTTCTGGCGGTTGATAACTTATTACTGTTTGATATGTTCACAGTGAAAAATGTACTTATTGCAGGAGGAGGCTGGTGGGGGTTTAGTCTTCTGGCATCCGAAGGGTGCCATTGTTAGGCATATTATAGAAGATTCATGGAGGAAGACACACATAGAACATGGTTATGATTTGCTATATACTCCTCATGTGGCAAAGGCAGATCTTTGGAAAATCAGTGGCCATCTAGAGTTCTATAAAGAAAACATGTATGATCAGATGGAGATTGAGGATGAACTTTATCAACTTCGACCAATGAATTGCCCTTACCATATATTAGTATACAAAAGAAAGCTTCATTCTTATCGAGATTTTCCAATCAGAGTTGCAGAGCTTGGGACTGTCTATAGATACGAGTTGTCTGGCAGCTTACATGGTTTATTCCGTGTAAGAGGTTTTACCCAGGTAAAGGCTACATCTCTGCTTGGTGGTTTTGCTAATTATGGAGCGTAGATTAACATGTTAAACACAATCTTCACTTATTTTCTCATAAGTTTTAACCACTTTAATTGAAACTGCATTTGCAGGATGATGCACACATTTTCTGTTTGGAAGATCAAATCAAGGACGAAATCAGAGGTGTCTTAGATCTGACAGAAGAGATACTATTGCAATTTGGTTTCAGCAAGTACGAGGTGAACCTCTCAACCAGGCCAGAAAAAGCTGTGGGAGGTGATGATATTTGGGAGAAGGCAACAGTAGCACTTAAAGATGCTTTGGATGATAAAGGCTGGAGCTATCAGATTGATGAAGGTGGTGGTGCCTTCTATGGTCCTAAGATTGATCTTAAGATTGAGGATGCTCTTGGAAGGAAGTGGCAGTGCTCAACCATCCAGGCAAGTTTTGACTTATCCCTGTTCTCTGCCTTTCTTCCAGACTTTCCTGCTTTTCCTTATTCTGTACCCCTTCTCTTTCCATTGCCCTTATGTGGGCCTTTATCTGAAATATACATCTTTTTTTGGGTGAAGTAAGATCATCGCTAGAAAATTTGATAACACTCAGTGCTGCAAAGATTAAAACACTGTGATTAATCGGTAATTCATTTTCTCACTTGACAGGTTGATTTTAACTTACCAAATCGATTCGACATTACTTATGTTGACTCAAACTCAGAAAAGAAGCGTCCAATAATGATCCATAGGGCTGTGCTTGGATCCTTAGAGCGATTTTTTGGAGTCCTTATAGAGCATTATGCCGGGGACTTTCCATTGTGGTTCTCTCCAATGCAAGCTCGGGTTTTGCCAGTTACTGATACACAGGTATATTTGGCTTCTTTTTTTTATCAACTCTTTAGTAAGTGAGTTCTATTTATTGATTGACCATGTATCGTATGTATCTTCTCAAAGACTATGGCTCTTACAGTCATTTAAAAGAAAAAACTGTTTTGCCTTTTTACACAGCTTGGATACTGTAGTGAGGTGACCAGCAAACTCAAAGCCAATGGCATTCGTGCTGAAGTTTGCCATGGTGAACGCTTACCAAAACTTATCAGAAATGCTGAGAAGCAGAAAATTCCACTTATGGCTGTTGTAGGACCCAAGGAAGTAGAAAAGCATAGTGTAACTGTTAGATCTAGATTTGGCGGAGAGCTTGGAACCATGAAGATTGATGAATTTATCACTATTATCAAGCAAGCCATTGAAAACAGAACGTCATTGTAACTAGGTAGGTAATCGAGTCATTTATTTCATGGTATCGAATAAGCAGGGAAAGGCTGAAACAATATGCCTTGAAAGATTGAAAATTTTTGCTTGTAAATGAATGTAGTCCCAAATTTCTATTATAAATTGTGATTGATTACTCCTAATGCAATGTGTCATATGCTTCTCTTTTGAAAGAAAAACCATTCAATATAACATATTTCAGAAGGGTTGATGTCACATTTGGTTTCGTCGTTATATTATAGTAAAGTGTCTAATGAGAAGCTTATATTTTAAAATTGTCCAATGTAATGCCTATATTATAATTCCATTTGACAATGTGGTATGTGTCTCAGTTAACTCTCAATGATGATGTGATCATTTGACCGATGAAAATTCACATTGGCATAAAATGAGAACGTTGTCAAAAATTTTTTTATAAATTTTTGCCCTCTAAAGGTTAAATATAAATTTTATATTAATATTTTGTTTTTGTATAAGTTTAAAAAGTTAGAGCTACATAATTCTCACTAGTTAATAGGTGAATGACCAATAACAATATCTAAGTGCATTAAATTTTATTATTTATTTTTGTATTTTTTTTCATCAATTTCATGTAAAATTAATTTTTAGTCTTAAGTAATTTAAGTTAACCTATTTTACTTAGATAAACAACGATAAAAAAAGCTTGCTTCTCTAATTTTAGAGTAGAGATAACTTTTGAAAAACATTCTTACATCTTAATAGAGTTTGACATATTTTTTACGAGTGTTTTTCTTATAACAATTTAAATTATTTATTATTGCATTAATTTTTTATATGTTTTCATTCAAAAGTTTGAATTTTTAGCTTAAATTTGTATATAATTAATCATGAAATTAAAATCTTGCTTACAATTAAACACATTACAAAATAAAAAATTATAAAATCTATATAAAAAGAAAATTTGAGGGTTCTTAAGCTGCAACCTGTCTTTTTTTTTTCTTTTTGATTGTTATATCTTTGACTTTCGTGGAGAGTCATGCAGTTTTTTGAACACCTGTTGATTTTTGTTCTTTCTGCTTTTGACAAGTGTTTTTGTTCTTTATTTCAAAGCTTCTTTTTGTTGTCTGTGTTTGTGTTTGTAGTAGGCCTGTTTTAGCATCTGAGGTATCCTTCATTTTTTTTTCTGAGTTTTTGTTTTCCTTTTTATTTGGTTTTTCATTTTTTTGGGAGCTGCTTTTGGGTACGATTTTTTTCCTCTTTTATTTCGTCATTAAATGAGGGTTTTGTAAACACTCTATTTTATCTGGATATGCAATCAAATTCTCGATGTCGATCGTTTTGAGATCATCGGATCTCAAAGGCATTCATGTGTGGGTCTTTTACAGTTTTTTTTATAAAATTGGATATAGACTTTGGTCTAATACATATTATTATTATTATTATTATTATTATTATTATTATTATTATTATGTAAAACAAATTAAAAAAATAAAAAAAGGGAAATAAAATCATATTGACTGTGCTGGAATACTGTATGTAAATCGGGTAAAAAGGGTTTGGAAATTACACTTGTTGAAACAAAATCATACAACCATTGACCTCAATCAAACCGTAACAAAATCTTAGGATTCAAGCATGAAAAATATGTTAAATCCCTAAAATTTTGTTAAAAGAACCCTATAAATCAAGCACAAATTCACAAGGGAGATGGGAGCGAAGTGATTTTTTTTTTTTGGGAAATTAGACGGGATTCATAGTAAAAATTTGCTTTGCAAACGAAAAAAGATCAAAGGCTTTGTGTTCTTAATTGGGTTTTTCTGGGATTATAGAAGGGTTTAGGGTTTGTTGGGTTTTACGGTTGAATCCAAATTTTGCTATTTTTGGATTTGTTTAACACTTTAATTTCTAGGTTATTGGTTTGTTAATTTGATTTTTTTTTTAACTAGGTTTTGATTTTTGGTTTTGCTTCTAATATATTAAAGTCTAGGTTTGCTGAATTTATCTGATTTTTTTTTTGTTTTTTAAATTTTTTTGGAAAATTTAGGTTTTATTGGGTTCAATTGAATTTCACGACGAGATTTTTAAGTTTTCGGTGGTTGGAATATGGGAAGCAAGGTTGTTATTCTTCATGTTCTTCATTTTTTAGAGAGAAATTAAAGGAAATAATTCTAAAGAGAGAGAGAGAGAGGGCCAAAGACTTCTAAAAAAAATTGAAAAAATTTAGCCTTTTATAACAATCCAATATGACACTGTTTTGCGTAGGGGTCTGACCTGTGTGACTTGTGGAGGTCCACATGTGACCCGTTTCTTCAGACCTGCTTGTTTTGCAGTTTTCTCCTTTTTTTTTTTTTTAATTTTTTTTTGGTTTGATTTTTTTTGAATTTATTTATTTATTTTAGCATGAGTTTAATATATTGCATGATTGTTTTTAAACAAATATCTAATTACATGTTTTTATACTTATTATGTGATTTATTAAATATATTACATAATTGCATGATAATATTTTATTACATGATAATTTTTGCATTATGATTTTTGTTTATTTTAATTTCTTATTTTCTTTCAAATTAAAAAAAAGTTTTCAAAAAAGTTGTTTTCAATCCTAACAAATTATTGGAAAATTTTTTATAAATTTAAATTTTTATGAATTCTATTAAACTATTGGAGAATTTCATAAATCAATTTTTATAAAAAAAATTATTATTAATAAAATATTTTATTTTGATCTTATTAAATTATTGGAAGATTTTCATTTTAAATTAAATCTTACCAAACTATTAGAAGATTTAAGTATTTTCTAAAAATAAATTTACAAGAAAATCTTACTAAACTATTGGGAGATTTACATCAAAAGTAAATTTTACCAAACTATCAGAAGATTTTACTAATTATTTTCTTGAATAAAATATATTAATGAATCCAACGATGGAGTCTCTTCAGAGTGAAACATTAGTCTTCATGAATACTCATGAAGTGAGAAAATTATCTTAAATTGCTATCAAACTATCGGAGCAAATTTAGGATTAGTTTTCAATAATTAAATGATTTGGTAAAATTATAAGAATATTTTAAGGCTTGGATAATTTGAAATAAAACTGGTATCATCATTTGGATGGGTGCTATAAGGGTGCCATAACCCTTCTTACGCGTAACCTCACTTTCAAACCTAAAATTTGGTTCCATGGACTAGAATATACATTTAAAGATACGTAAGTCAATCTTGAGACTCCTTTTTAAATATGATAGATTTTATCAGGTGGTCAATCATATCTTAACAAAAAAATTAGTGGCAACTCTTAAAGTTTATCTCTAGCGATAAGTCCATGGATCTATACGTTATAATAATTTGGCGATTCCACTGAGGATACAGGGAGTTGGCTAATAAATGATTTCTTGTTATCTAAGTCTAATCTAATAAATTTAAGATTTTTTTTCTCTTGCTTGTATTTTTATTTATTTATTCATTTTATATATCTATCATTTATTTGCATATGCATAACATGAGCTCTACACCTGAGTTTTATCTTTTAAGAGAGAGTAAAGTACTTAAGCTTTTATGAGATTTCATGAATCCATATGGACTAGTGAAAAACTCTCACTCAAATTGAACCATTTTCACTTATAGCCTATAATGGGTAAGGATTAAGGTATTTTACTAGTCTATAATAGACAATGATGTAAAGAAAAATGATGTAAAGAACAATTTGAAAAACCTTAGATTGTCAAATATTTAAACCTAGCATGTAAATAAACCCTAAGGGTTTGAACCTAGGTTAAAGCCATGCCTTCCCTTATGTTAGAAATTCCTAAATAAGACATATGATATGAAATTTATTCTCTTTGTAAATTTATGTATTGTTTTTTTTGTATATATTAGTTGCGGACTAACCCTTTATGTTGTCCTTGGTATTTATACATTGTTCTTTGTATATATTATATGCTTATTAATTCTTTTCTTTTACTATGCATACATTCACATCATTAGATTCATCATAAGGAGTAATTACATAAACTAATATTAATAAAAAAAGTCTTAGTTATATCCATGAAAAACCTAGCAAAATCCTCTACTGGCCTAAAAAACAGAGTCTAAAGAGTTGAAACTTACAAACAAAAAGCTAAAAAGGGAAGTTCAAGTACTTGAACAAAAAAAGGATGAATGAAAAGGGTTTGTTCATTGACCTTAACACAACACGATCATCCACTAATACGATCATCCACTAATCAAGAACTGGCTTAACTTTTGAAAAAAAAAATAGATAGTTGCAAGTAAAGTTACAAGAAATGGATGAGGTGCTATCTAAAGTACAAAAGCACATCTAAATGTTGAATGGAGTAGTAAAGAAAATTGGGACATAAATGGGGGCTGTGAATGAAGAATGTGAACAATTAAATGAGGCATATATGAGAAAACCTAATCAGTTGGAGTCTCTATTTGACCAAATCATTTTAACTATCTATAAAGCCAAAAACATATTAGAAAAAGTCGAAGAATGGAAGATAAAGGTGCCACCGGTGGGAGCACATGGCCAAGAATTGTTAGATTTCCTTAATGAAGTACAAAGCTAGTATCGATAAATTTTAGACTTCTCATGAATGTAATATTGGATTTGGATAGAAATAACTTTTAATTCAATAAAGATTTCTTTTGTTAATAATTGTTATGTGAAAAATTTTCCTTATTACATTCATGCATTTATGCATTCATAATTGTATGGTTTCATGAACATCATTCTAAATATATGCCCTAATTGTGATAAATCAATGTTTAAGGATAGCTTGACCAATTCACCATAAGTAAAACATTGAGCCCAAGCTAAAAGAATGGAGCACAATAATGTAAGCTATATTGAAAAGTTGGAAAGGGTTCAAGAAGAGCTTAAAGAAGAGTTAAGTAAAATTTTAGAAGAGCTAAGCAAGTTGAACAAAGGAAAGACTATAGAAGAAGGGGCTAAACCTAAAGACCATCCATTATAATATGTTGTTGACTCTTTGTATCATTCTAGTCATGGCTTATGTCAGGCCCATTCGACTCAAGGCATATCACCACAGTAGTTCACATTCTCTGTAAGGCATATTTACATAAGAATGCTATCTGTATCGATTAAAGAGTAAATTTAAAGTTTTGCTAATCCTATCCTCAATGAAAAGATAGTAGGACAAGTCTCAATCCCTAACTTAAATGACCTTAAGGAGAAAAAAAGCTGAAATTGAAGGCGATTGAAAGTTTAGAAGACTCAAGGTTTAAACATGAGAGGAACTTTTTGGAGCAGAAACTACGAGCTATCGAGGGTGTGGACTTTTATAACTCCATGGATGTAGTCAGCCTCTGCTTGGTCCAAGGTATTGTAATCCTATCAAAGTTTAAGGTTTTTGAGTTTGAAAAATATAATAGTACTAAGTACTTGATCATACATATTACTATGTATTGTCAAAAAATGGTTGCCTATACTAGTAATGAAAAGCTATTAATATATTTGTTTGGAGACAGCCTTACTAACTCAACTACAAGGTGGTATGTTCAACTAGATCAAACTCACACCCACTCTTAGACTGAGCTTGCTTGGGTATTTATCAACCAATATCATTATATAATTGACATGGTCCTCGATTGCCTTGCTTTACAGAGCATGAAAAAAGAAGGCAACAGAGTTTTTCAAAGAATATGCCCAACAATAGAAGGATATGGCTACTAAAGTTCAACCTTTTTTGACTGAAAAAAAATGATAGTATTATTCGTTAGCACCCTATTATGAGAAGATGATAGAGAAAACAACAAAAACTTTGTTGATATGGTGATATTAGGGAAAATTAATGAAAATACCATCAAAGGAGGCAAGTTTAAAGAGGGAAATGCCAATAGTGCCAAAAAAAGTAAGATGCAAAAGAAATAAAAAGATGAAGCCCAAGCGATAAGTTTTGAGAGGCATCATCAAGAAGTTATACTCCATATTCATCATATGTTTAACCTATTACACAAGTCCTTTGCCAGCCTCATTGCCTAACCATGAACAACATCACTCATAATCTTTATCAACCAAAATTTCAAGCATTTGCATATGGCCCTAGTTTTGTTAGTACACTAATTTCAAGGCATTATAATCAAACGAGTAGTTTGAGAAGATCTAAGGGTAACCAAGAAAAAACTTATATTGATCTGATCCCTATAACTTATACTGAGCTATATTTAGAATTAATCAAGAATGACCTAGTATCCTCAATCTTTTTAGAGCCATTAAAGCCACCCTATCCCAAATGGTATAATGTTAATGCTATATGTGACTGTTATAATGGGAATATAAGTCATTCTATAGAAACATGTCATGTTTTCAAGCATAAGGTGTAAAGCTTTATCTGAGTAGGCTTAATGAGTTTCAATGAGTTAAGGGAGCTGAATGTCTAGAAAGGCCCTTTGCCTAATCACCTAAGGGCATAATTTCAAAAAATGTTTGAAAAAGCTTATTGAAATTGCTTGTCATTTTAAGATTTCTTTAGAATGATGATTTCTTTATGTACTAGGATTTCATTTTGTTTTTCATCATTTTAATAAAAGTGATAGATTTGATGCATTTTCATGACATTTTCTCTTTTGTTAAATCACTGTTATATACTTTTACCTTCTCATATTTTTTTCCCATATCCATTTTTTGATTCTAAATAATGAATGTTTAGATAATCATGTGGATAATTCATGATTCGATTTTGAAATATCATTCATGATGATATGATTGATGAATTAAGATTATTGATTTATTAGGACTACTGAATAAAAGAAGATAACTCTGGTGAAAAATTTTATTTATTGAAAGGTGAAAGTGATGTAATACATGATCCTTGCAAGTCTATTCTTAGTCAATAAATGTTCTTCATTGAGAGTATTCATGTTTAAAATGATAAATAGCCATTTTTCTTCTACCTTTCACAAAATGAGTAAAATTATCCTTTGCTACCTTATTTGAGCCTGTTGAAAATTTTTTTTGAGAAACTTTAACCAAGGATCAGCCTTACACTAAGGGTAAAATTTGAGAAGCTTGTTTATCCTTAGTGATTTTAGAAGGAAAGACCTTTTGTAATCAAATCTTTCTTGAAAAATGAAAAAAAAAAAAAGAAAAAAAGAGAGAAAAAAAGAAAAAAAAAAGAAAGAAAAACAAGAAGAAATAATGGGGTAAAATATCAATGTGTTTTACATAAAAAAATAATCTTTGGTTTAATTATCCTTTTAAATACAATTTAGTCTAATTTTATCCATTCTTTTTATAACTTTTCACCCTAACCTACGTTACGTCCTTTAAAAGTTTATTTTGATCGAATGTAAATACTCGAATTGAAGAATTATGAATTGAACTAAGATAGGTTGCCATTGGATTGTTTCAGATTTTGATGTAAGTGTTGTTGATAGATCAAGGGTAAAGAGAAATAAAAAAATATAAAGCAAAGATGTGAAAAAAAGAAGAAGACTTAAGCTAAAAACTCGAAAAGGCTGTTTAAGTAAAAAATAAAAACTTGGAAATACAGCTTCATTTAAGGATCCTAAGGATATGAGTAATGTCTAAAGATCAAGAATATCAATCAAATGTGTTTTCGAAAAAAAGATTTTGAGTTGGAGTTCAAAATAGTTTTAATAGTCATTATTTTGGATGTTGATATCCCTTTTACACAGTCACAACATTTTGCTTTCATTCATCTTTGAGTTATTGTTGACCTTACTTTTTTTCAATAATGAAGACTTATTTTTCTTATTCTTTATCCAGTGTACATTCTCTGAATGAATTGAAAAAATATATCATGTCTGTCACGAATTTGAATGATGATAAATGAATGAATGATGATATTCATAAAATATTTTTCATTCTTTTGAAAGAAATTTAGGATGGCAGAAGCATGAGAAAATGATGAGGAAAGGGCAAATAAGGTAATCCAGGGATGAATACAATGATTGGTCAACATAGCGTGTGAGTTGGGACTAGATAAGGAAAATAACATGGATCGATTGATGGGATTTGCTCTAAGATCGTTTATGTTGAGAAGCTGAGAAGTAATATATAAAATGGTGGAGTCTTAAGAACCTTGTTACTAAAATTAAAATTTCATGGCATTGATTTAGTAATAATTGTATTATATACATTGTGTTTGCATTGTATTTAAATCCTTGATAATCGTATTTGCATCATGATTGGGGCATGCACGTAAAACACATTTGAATCATTGTATGACATTTGCATTTGTAACATCTAGTGAGAATCTGAATTATGACATTTGCATCATTTAGAAGGCATTTGCATTATTATCATGACATTTATCACACATATGAATTTAACTTCGATTGGAGAAAATTTTTGACTTTTGAATTCTCAAATGAGGAAAATCTTTCATGATGAGTTTTTTGTTGACAAACTTTTCAAACTTTAAAGTTATATAGCCTTTAGAGCAATTTCAAGTAAAAATCTTTAACTTTTGGATGCAAAACCTTAAAATTTTTTGAATCAAAATCTTTAAATTTTGGCTGTGAACCTTGAAATCTTTGATGTGAATCTAGAATTCTTTAAATTTTGGATATGAAACACTAACAAAAATCTTTTGAATGTAAATATTTGAATCTTGTATATCAATTACAGTTTATGAATCTTGCAAATATAAAATTTTTTATGAATCTGAGAATTCTTGTGAGTTTGAACAAAATCTTGTGAATTTGCATCTTTTGCTAAACTTAGAATTCTTACAAACCTTTGACAATCTTGAAATTTTTACAAATCTTGGACTTTTTTGTGAATCTTAAAACCTTTACGAATCTTGCAGTTTTGAGAATCTTGAATCATTTACAAACTTTTGAAACCATTACGAATTTTGAATTTTTTTTGTGAATCTTGAAGTGTTGGAATCATTCAATATTTGTTATGAAACCTTACGAATCGTTGTAGCTTTATGAACCCTTAAAATTTCAAATTGTGAATTTTTGGATTTCAAGTTAAAAGTTCTCAGTTTTTCTGGACTCAAACAAAATGAACGAGAAGAACATTTTTTGAATTTTAAAATTGTGAAGACTTTTATTTTAAATGATTTTTTTCTCGAAGACATCTGAAAATGATCTATAAGACTTATGGGCATGATATTTAAAAATTTATGGATCTTTTGGTCTCATATCTCAATTTAGGCTCAAACTGAGTGATTTTTTAGCTTGGCTTAATCTAGGTTATTTTTTTTGATTTGCGGTTCAATTTCAGTCACTTTTTTTTGACTTTAGCTCAATCCTGACATTTTTTTTGACTTGGGTTTCAGTCCAAGTCACTCATTTTTTACCTTAGTCTCGGTCATTTATCATTCTAACTTACGGTTCAATCCCAGTCACTTATTTTTGACCTCATCTTAGTCTAGGTCATTTATTCTTTTGACTTTATGGTTTAGTCCAATTTCTCATTTTAAAGTTATTGAGCCTCTATTTAGAGAAGCCCATTTTTGAATTTAAAGTTCTTGAGCTTTTATTTAGAGTAGCCAATTTTTTAATTTAAAGTTGTTTAGCCTCTATTTAAAGGAGTCAATTTCTTATTTTAAAGTTGTTTAGCTTTTATTTAGAAGAGCTCATTTCTTGATTCATTTAAAAAAAAAAATTGCATACCTCTATTTAGAGGATCCTTGAGTTGAACCAAACACAATGGCTGTCTATTTCTTTGCACAATTATTGTGTCATAAAAACTGTACAAATAGAAGCAATTGTAGACACTTCATTTTGTCCAGGGATGTAATCAAATTCTTGATGTTGATCGCTTTGGGATCGTCAAGCCTTAGAGGTGTTAATGTGTAGGCCTTTTACAATATTTTTATAAATTGGATATAGACTTTGGCTCAATAAATATATTTTATTATTATTATTATTATTATTTGTGTGTAAAAAAATTTAAAAAAAAAAGGGAAAGAAAATCATATTGAATTTGTTGAAATATCGTATGTAAATTAGGTAAAAAGGGTTTGGAAATTACACTTGCATGAAATTGGAAACAAAATCATACAACCATTGACCTTAATCAAATTGTAACAAAATCCCAGGATTCAAGAGAGGAAAATCTATTAAATCCCTAAAATTTTGTTAAAAGAATCCTATAAATCAAGCATAAATTCACAAGGAAAAAAAGGGAAGCAATGGGAGCGATGAGATTTTTTTTTGGGGAAATTAGATGGGGATTCACAGAAAAAAATTGCTTAGCAAATGAAAAAAGATCAAAGGCTTTGTGTTTTTAAACTGGGTTTCTTTAGGATTACAGAAGAGTTTAGGGTTTATTGGGTTCTAGGATTGAATCCAATTTTTTGTATTTTTGGATTTGTTTAACACTTTATTTTTTGGGTTATTGGTTTGTTAATTTGATTTTTTTTAATTGGTTTTGATATTTGGTTTTGCTTTTAATGTGTTGGAGTCTGGGTTTGTTGAATTTATCTATTTTTTTTTGTTTTTTGATAATTTTTGAAAAGTCTGGGTTTTACTAGGTTCAGTTGAATTTCACGGTGAGATTTGAGTTTCTAGTGGTTGGCTAGTAGTGGTTGGCAACGATGCGTAGCGACAGTATGGCAGAGTTTAACCAAAATCTGGGAAGCACATTTTCTTTTCTTCATGTTCTTCATTTTTTAGAGAGAAGTTAGAGGAATAATCCTAGAGAGAGAGAGAGAGAGAGAATAAAAGCTTCTGAAAAAAACTAAAAAAATTTGGCTTTTTATACCAATCCAATATGATGCTATTTTGCATAGGAGGCTGACTCGCGTGACTCGTGGAGGTCCACGCATGACTCATTTCTTCAAACCCACCCATTTCGTGGGTTTATCCTTTTCTTTTTTTATTTATTTTTTGGTTTGATTTTTTTGAATTTATTTATTTATTTTAGCATGAGTTTAATATATTTGCATAATTTTTTTAAAAAATATCTAATTACATGTTTTTATACTTATTGTGTGATTTATTAAATATATTGCATAATTACATGATTATATTTTATTATATGGTAATTTTTACATGATATTTTTGTTTATTTTAATTTTTTTCACTCAAATTAAAAAAAAAAGTTTTTATAAAAATTGTTTTCAATCCTACAAAGCTATTGGAAGATTTTTCATGAATTTAAATTTTTATGAATTCTATTAAACTATTAGAGAATTTCATAAATCATTTTATATAAAAAAAATTTTTAGTAATAAAATATTTTATTTTGATCCTTCTAAACTATTGAAGGATTTGCATCTTAAATTAAATCTTACCAAACTTTTAAAAAATTTAATGCATTTTCTAAAAATAAATTTACAATGAAATCTCACCAAACTATTTTGAGATCTGTATCAAAAGTAAATCTTACTAAACTATTAAAAGATTTTACTAACTATTTTTTTGAATAAAGTATATTATTGAATCTGACGAATGAACCTTTTCAGAGTGGAACACTAGTCTTTATGAAAACTTCTGAGGTGAAAAAATTATCTTAAATTGCTATCAAGCTGTTGGAGCAAATTTGGGATTAGATTTCAATAATTAAATGATTTGGTAAAAGTATACAAATATTTTAAAGCTTGAATAATTTGAAATTAAATTTGTATCATCCTTTGGATGGGCACTGTGAGGGTGTTATAACCTTTATCACACGTAACCGCATCCTAAACCTAAAATCTGGTTTCATAGAGTAGAATTAATTATTTAAAGATAACTAAATCAATTTTGCGACTCCTCTTTAAATAGGATAAATTTTGTCAGGTGATCAATCACATCTTAACAAGATTAGTGGCGACTTCTAAACTCTATATCTAGCGGTAGGTCTATGGATCTATGCATTATAAAAGGTTTTTTTTTTTTTTTTTCTTTTAGGTTTCATTTTCATTGCTTTCCTTTCATTGTTGAATGGGTTTTTGGGTTTTATGGTTGGAAGTTTTGCATATTGTTATAGGTGTGTTTTTTTACAAGATTATGTTTTTGCATGTTATTGTTTTAGATGAAAATGAGTTTTTGTTATTTTTATTAACTTTATTTTTTAGTTTGAGCTTTTTTTATGAATTTAAACAGCTGATAAACTAATTGTTGGGTTTGATATTATTAGGAGTTGTTCAGAGTTTATCGTAGGAAGTATACATGTTTGATATGTTTTTGTTATGTGATGTTGCTGAGCATTGTCGGTGTACCTAAAACTTTCAGTTTATTATTCTTTTTGTAATGTGATTTATGTGTATAGTTAATGGAGAATAGTTGTTTATAATTAAAGAATCAAGTTCAAGAAGTTGAAGATGGTTTAGGAAAGGTGTTGTATTCATAAAATTAGTATACAGATATAGAGTGAAATAATTATGAGTAATAGGTTAGTATTTCATGGATTTATAGGATTTATGCCTCTCAATTGTAGAATTGCAAGATTGTGAGATTAGAAAAGAGAATTGAAGGCTCCTGTCTAAGTTTCAATTATTTTTTTTGTGGATTATAGGACATTTTTTTGCTCGTAGATAATTTTTTTTATTTTGCTAATTGCTCTTAATGAAATATGCCATGTTGCATAAAGTTACTTATGGATGTATCCATGTAATCTACGTATACGTTGGGTTGATTATGGTTTTTTTTTTCAAAAAATTATAACTATAAAGTTAATAGTTAAAACTAGAATAGATGTGTTGAATATGGAAACACGTTGTTGTGGATGTAACATTATCTGATGAGAGAATGATATTTGTTATAGAATTCTGTTGGAGGTTTTGAACAATGCTTTCATTGCTGCTAGAAACATTATCATTCTGTATTTGTTATTTTATGATATTTGTGGGATGAAAGATGTATTTTTTTTTTACAGTGTTTTAGTTAGATAATTTGGTCATAAGTTGGTAGTCCATTGTGAGATGACTTAATCTAATTGATAATATGCCAAAAAAGTGATAGTCCATTCTAAGATTGCTTGATCAGGAGAATTGATAGTTTCTTGTAACAATACCTTTATTATATGATGATGATGTTGAAAGAAGGAATGATTGTATTAACTTTAAGTAAGAGAGGTTGTTCAAATTGTTAGTCATTTTGTACTAAGAAATTGTTATCTATTTTTTTTTCTTTTTTTACCTTTGTCATTCTTGTATGAGATAGTTTATCATTTGTTTTCTTTATACTGGTGTTTTAAGGTAGAAGCCTTTATCTTCTATAAATATCGAAATAGAAAAAAGAAAAGGAAAGACATAGGTTTAGGATTATGGATGTTGGTAAAGTTTTTTTTTTTTTTTTTGACAATAATAAATTGTAGGTTTCAGGTTTCTGCAATGTAACCAATAATTTAGTTCCCAACTCAGGTTGCCCAAGAGTGATAGGACATATTTTTTTATTGTAGCCAACAAGTGTTAGGAAAATGGGGTCCAGTCCCATGTAAGTGGTTTTGGACCAAGTAAAGACCATGGGCCTTGATTTTTTATTTTACACAGAGTCCTAGCTACTTAATAAAAAAGAGGTGGGGTTGTTTTAGGTGTGTGTCGAAAACCAAGCAGAAAAAGAAGAAAAGCCAGAAAAAGCAAAGAGAGAAAAAGTAGAAGGGAGAGTTGGTTGAACGGAAGTCGATCCGTAGTCCGATTGAGTTGGAACCTTGTCAGGAGGTTTATGATTTAGAGTTCTACATTCTGAACAGTGAAGATCGGGTTTGAAGCTCTCTAGGAACAAATCCATAGTGTATTTGTTGAGTCACTTATTTGGTGAGATTTCTCCAATTGTTTCTCTAGTTTTTGATTAGTTCTAGTTTTAGCTAGAGAAGAACTTTGTATAACTATTATTTGATAGTGAAGATTTTTCTGGTGGTCCGTGATTTTTTCCCTCTACACTGGAGGGTTTTTCACGTAAATCTTGGTGTGCTTTATTTTTTCTGCGTATTTGATTATTGATTGTTGTCTATTGCTTCTGTATTGTTGTGATTATTGCTTCAGGCGCAACAACAAGTTACCTAAGGTTATATAGGATCATTGTTTCATTCTCACTAAAGTTATTTTGTTAATGATAATGTCTTTACAACTTTTAGTTTCCTACATTTTAAATTGAACAGATATTCTTCTACGAGTTGTTATGCTTTTAAAGATGTGCTTTAATTTTGATTTAATCAATATGTATCTAAGATCTCTCTCATTTGATTTAGAATTTTAGATCTTTCTCTTTAACATTTCTCTTTTTTTCCCGGCTTTCTATGATGTTACCGGTCGGTGGTAGACACGTAGTCATTCCTATGAATAAGATGAAAATACCGGAGGTTGACATGTCCAGTGAGTTATATTAAAACTCTTGCTTCATGTTCCTTTTAGCACTTACTAAATTGAGAGTTGAATTTGTTGCTTTGTTGAAGGTTTTGGAGAAAATTTTAGTTTATAATGGTATAGACCGAACACTTTCAGTTGAATATTTTGCTACATTTGGTAAATAACTTAGTTAGTGATGGTTGTCTAGATCTGTTATCTATTTTGAAATTTTGATCCCTTGAACCTTTGTTTGGTTATATAGTTTTTCGTCGATTATTCTGTTTTAACTCTATCCTATAGCAACAGCAAAAAAATAAGAAAAATGTAAGGCTAGAATTCTTTTCTTCTCTAAGTTTTCTTTTTTCTGTCTCCTTTTTGATACAAGGGTACTTTTGAGCTGAAAAAAGCCTAATAAACTGAAATGATCTTCTGCAGATTTTGAGTTGACTATATTATTCATCTGTGTTTTAATTAGTATTGATGTTATTGCAGAAGTGGATATGATGAAGGAAAGAGATCTAGATAATGAGTAAGATGATTGGAAAAGTTTATGGCTATTTAAAAATACGGTTCTGATATTGGCACAAGTACTTTCTTTTGATTAATCTTTTATTTTTTTCTTTTCAGTTGTTTGTCCAAAATGATTTAATTTTGTTTAAATTTTAGTAAGATGCATTTGTTCATGTTCTGATTAGTTTATGTGCTGTTTCATATCATGTTTTCTTTGACTACTGGTTTGGTTATTATCACTTGATAAGTTTCATTTGCTTTGGTAATTTTAGATTGTTGTATGCCTTATGCTATGGAAGATTGTTTCACTTATGAACTACGTTCAAGTAAGTAAAGCTTTTGTGTTTACTTTTACATTCTTAGACTTCTTGAAAATTTGTTGATACGTTTCTTCTATGTTGTTGGAGATGCATTAAATAACGTGAAAATCTGGATAAGCAAGTGTAATTGAGGCTTGGTGTAATTGCGGATGATATTGTTGATTCGTTTCTTCTTGGAAATCTGCGTTCAATAACTTATGAACAAACAACTTGCCAATTGTTTGGATTGCAAGCTTAACTTTCTCTCTTCTGTCAATCACCCTAACATCATCCGTCTTCTCTACGTTTGATAGGTTTGTTCGTATCTTTGGTTTTCTCTTTTTTTTTTTAGATTACAACAGTTGGTTGGTCATGATTTTTAGGTGTTTTTTGGAATACCCATTTGATATATCTCTTGAATTGGACTGTTTAATGGATTAACTAATTTAATTTCTGTGTGTTAACTTGCAAGTTTGGTTATTTAATTTCATGCCTGCGTTTGTTCCTTTGCATTAGTAGCAATTACTTGGGAGTGGGGAATTTAATACTCAATCACTTTGAGTCTCGAATATTAATGATAATTTGCATTTAGATGAAACCGAAGAAACATGTTGCTACTTTCTCCTATCCTCTAAAGCTTAAATGTTAAAGTCAAGTACCAAATGCTGTTAATTTAGAAGTTGTTGCTTATTTCATATCTGTTTTGCTACTCTAATTTTTACAAAAGATGCAACTAATTTTCTTTGATTTTCAGTCTAAAAGTTGTTTGCTCCTGATCCTTGAGTTCTGCGTTATAGGAAATCTAGCCTCTTACATTCGGCTTCATGGAATAATTTAAGAGCAATTAACAAGGAGATTCATGTAGCAACTTGATAGCAACTATTTTTTGATCTAGGTGATAGGCGGAAAGCAAGGCTTCTTCATTTAAAATTATATTTTATGTGGTGTCATTTGTTTCCTTAATGCAGGAGCTGGTTTGAAAGTTTTGCAATTTCACCATATTATTCACAAACACCTGAAACCAGAGGCATGAAAAGTAATATCTTTAACATGTTTACTCTAAAATATCTTTAATATATTGTTTTTTCAATTAAAAAAATTTTATATATTCCAAATTTTAATTATGCTAAATAAAAAAACCCCATAGCGAAGTACGGGTATCAGTTATGATAAAAATTACCCTACTTGACTAAATTATTGTTGAATGTGGTATATTCATGCTATAGTTTTCTTTGGGATCCGTACTACCAATACTTGACCACACACCTGGATTAAAGTGTGTGACGAACCGCAAATAAGAAAGTATACCCTGAGTTTCTGACCCTACAGTTAAGCATGTAACGGGCAAAATAGCTAATAATAGGAGAGAAACCAAGCCAGGAACTTCACTCGCCATTGAAGCATTTTGTTGAAACTTCTGGTGGTAGTTGCTTTCCCCTCAATTCTATATAAATGGTTTCAACCCAAATACAATTCCATCGTTCCTTCATTAGAATTCAATAAAACAAAAAAAGAAGAAATCAAATATTTGATAAAGGAAAAGCATGGCTGTAAAATTGAATATTGCAATTCTATCATTATTACTTCTCTTCATTTCCATTCCTAAAGCTAAATCTACTGTTCTTGATGTAGTTGCCAACTTTGGCGCAAAGGCTGACGGGAAGACCGACCTGAGCACGGTATGCAAAATACTTCTTCAACGGTGGAACATACGAAACTTTCTCTTGAAATGATACTTTTTTCGTTCTTAATTTTTTGGTTTTTGCCTTATAGCCTTTGCTGAAAGCGTGGAAAGAAGCATGTGCTTCGACAACTCCAAGCAAAATCGTTATTCCCAAAGGGACGTACTTATTAAGCCGAGCAGCCCTGGAGGGTCCTTGCAAGTCTTCCATCGAGCTTCAGGTTCAGGGCACCATAATGGCTCCGGCCAATCCGAGCGCTTTCAATGTTCCGGAGTGGGTAGTCTTCAACCACGTTGATGGGTTAACAATGTCTGGCGGTGGTGTTTTTGATGGCCAGGGAGCGGCTGCTTGGGGCAAGAACAATTGTGCTCAGAACAAATATTGTGCTGCACTTCCCCTTGTAAGCCTTTTATCATTTCATATTGGAAACTCTAGAATGTGAAATTATTCTTGAAATTCAAGTTCCTTTGGGTTGAGTGATTCTTCAAATTAAGAAAAAGCACAGCTTCAAAAATTTGTCTTGATGTCATAGTATTTCTTAGGCATTTAAAGAATTTAAAGGCTATTGTTTAGTTGATGAACCACGAATACGTTTTCAAAGCGTTTCTACATCCTAGCTAGCATTAGGAGTACTACATTTTAACCCTTTGATTTTACCACTAACGAATTTATTTCTCGTGATGCTTAACAGAATTTAAGGTTCAATTTTGTCAACAACGCGATGATACAAGACATAACTACCAAAGATAGCAAACAGTTCCACGTTAATGTTTTGGGATGTCAAAACATTACTTTCCAACGTTTCACTGTCTCTGCCCCTGAAAATAGTCTAAACACGGATGGAATCCATGTCGGACGATCAAATGGAGTCACCATTCTTAACTCAAACATTAAAACCGGTGATGACTGCGTTTCTATAGGTGATGGTAGCAAGAATGTGGTTATCCAGGGAGTAACCTGTGGACCAGGTCATGGCATCAGCATCGGCAGTCTTGGAAAGTACGAAGGTGAAGAACCAGTATCTGGAATTTTTGTTAAAGATTGCACCATCAGTAATACCATGAATGGTGTTAGGATCAAAACTTGGCCAGCATCTCATCCTGGCTCGGCATCAGATATGCATTTTGAGGGTATTACCATGAATAATGTCGGCAATCCTATCCTCGTTGATCAAGAATACTGCCCATGGAATCAATGCAATTTAAAGGTACATTACTTGTCGAAATCCTAATCAAGTGAAAAGGGTTACTCAATTATTTAAGCTTACATTCTTACTTAAATGATTATTTTGTTTATCCAGGTTCCATCACGTGTTAAACTCAGCAAAATTAGCTTCAAGAACATTGGGGGCACTTCTTCTACTCAGGTAGCTGTTAAAATTGTTTGCAGCAGCGGTTTGCCATGCGAGGGTGTGGAACTCGCTGATATTAACCTTGCCTACAATGGACCTGAAGGACCTGCAATATCCCAATGTTCCAATGTGAATCCCAAACTTTCTGGCAAACAGAACCCATCTGCCTGTTCCAGCAAACCTAGTGCTTAATCTCTTTGCCAAAATATAAATAATTTGGAAGCATTTATAGGTTTCCAAACAAATGAAATCTTGCTTGTCAATAACTGAAGAACACCTCGTCCCAAATACCTTTCCAAGATTAGTAGACATTTTTGGCAATTGTAACGTTAAACGACTTTTCTTTCTATCATCACCTTGCAAATCATGAAGTATTAGTCTCGTACAAGTTTTTTTTTTTCCTAAGCAATTAGTCATACAAGTTAAACATTAATTAATTCTTAATATACTTGAGGAGTGTTAATTTCCAAGGATTATTTCGGAGGTTGGAAAGAACTCGTTGACAAGAAATCACGAATATATAATAATTTTTCTTTTGCTTTTTGTTAGGCATATTTTAAAGATTATATTTAATTGCTTTGGTATTTTTTATTTGTATTTAGGGCAATAAAACGTACATATTTGCATTTGGTTCGGAAGAGGTGTAATTACGAATAAAATTGTTCTTATTCACAAACAGAAATTTATTGGATCTTGAAGTTGCACTCTCCAATTTGCAAGTTGAAGTATCAAATTCTAATAATTGGATCGTTTTTTTAAGAATAATATACTATAAGTGTAAAGGATTGAATGTAAGCACGTATCTGAATTTATTGATAGAAGGTTAAAATAATAAAAAAATTTTAAAACATTATCACTTTATTGAAATAAATTTCTATACCTTTTTTATATTTAAATAAATTTTTAATTTTTAATTGTATTCAAATAATTTCTTAATCTTTAATTTATGTTCAACTGCTAAAGCCCAATCTGGTGTTTTCATGTAGTTGTCAAGTATGATGCAGAGCTCACTAAAAGACGAATTTTAATAAGTAATAAAAAATGTACTAAATTTTATTCTCCAACTTTTATTTTAAAATGGTTTCTTTTTTATTTTTTATTTTACCTTAGTCATCGTGGGATGCTTGAAAAGAAGCTTGTGCATCGACAGCTTCAACAAAAATTGTGATTTTTAAAGGAACATATTTATTAAGTAAAGCAATCTTGGAAGGGTAGCTTCAGGTTCACGGCACCGTTAATGTTACGGTAAATCTTAACATTTTGAAAGACATTTTTAAGTAACCCAAAGTCCCGGGGTAAAAAAAGTTCTAATATTTTGGAGTAAACATTTATATTTAAAAAAATCATATTTTCGAGAAGTCATTTTATAAAGTGTATGATTGTAACATCACTTTATTTTTATTTTTATTTTTTTTTTATATTTTAACTCTATCAAATAATAGATGAAATAAAAATATATTTGAATTCACTTTTTTATCTCATTACGTACACCAATGAAAAAATAACATATTTGTCTTTTGGATAAATGTAAACAATTAATTTGTGCGACTTTTAACATGTAAAATATAACGAGGATGATTATTTTTTACTTTCATTATTTTTTTTTTACATTTTTAGATAACGTTTGATATCTTTTGTAAGATTATTATAGTATTTTTATCATTAAAGTGTTCTTGTTATTAAGGTGATCTTATCAATTATAATTTGAAATCAATTTGTTTAGTTAATAATTACTAATTCTTGAAAATTAAAAGTTTATGTATATGGATTATTAAAAATCAAACAGTATTTGTTTAAAAGTACCAAAATAATAATTTATTTTGTAATAGTTATTCAAGTTAATAAATTTAATGTTATTTAAAGATAATAATTTATAAAATATTAGTAATATTTTATTTATGTTATAATTAAATATAATTAAATTATTATAATGATAAATATATTTATTAATTAGTAAACTAATTTTTATAATATAAATTATTTAAAAAAATTTAATTAGATGAAATAAAACTAATCTATTAAATTCATAATAATAATAAAAAAGATTATACTATATAAAATATTAAAAAAAGTACATAAATTATTTTTAAATTTCTTACAATGAATATAGTTTGAAAATATAAAATTTTATAATATAAAATAATCATAATTTTAATAGGAAGCAAATTTTTAATTTACATATTAAATGGATAATATTGATTGTTGTTAATTTTATATATCATTTTATCTCGATGATAAAAGTTTCTTATTATTTTAGATGAGAATTAGATCATCCTTTAAGGTAGTGATCTGATCACTTTTAGTGATCTAATCAATTTTGATAATCCAAAATCATTGTCACATAAGATCATTTAGTGCTTATCAAACATAATGATTTAATTACCATATGTAAATTATTATAATGTTTAGAGTGATTATCACATACCAATCACTAATGAAGGACGTTTCTTACCTTAATTTAAGTTAATTTTAATGAAAACTGTAACCTGTTAAACCTTACATTATTCAATGACAAGTATTGTTACTCTCACTAAGAGAAAAAAAAAAAAACATATTTATATGTATGTAAATATATTACCCGTAATAAAACACCAATAAATGTTTTGTTTACACGAATCGATCGAACTAATTTAATTCGATTAATCAGTCAATCATTAAATTAATTTAGATCAATTATCAAAAATGATTTTATAGGAATTTCAATTTTTAATTTATTCGATTCAAAAATTAAATTAACGAAAATATAATAAATTAAATATAGCTAAAAATACATGAAATAAATAATTTATTTTCGAAATTATTAGGTTTTTAACTTAATATTTTAATATTTAAATTATTGGATGATTTTATTTAATTTGTTTCAAATATGAAAAATTAAGAGTTTAAAAAAATTTTAACTTAAATGTATTTATTATTCAATTAGCTAAAAAATTAATTGAATCGATTGAATTTAATTTGATCGATTAACTTTTGAAATTAATATATTCAATTTGATTTACGAAAATGAAATAACATAAATCGGTTAACTTATTTTTGAGTAATTATGTTCGAAATTAACCAAATAACTAAATGAACACTCTTACTCTTTCCCTTCCCTTCTTTCTCTCTCTTCTCGTCCTACATATAAATTAGTTTTAGCTAATTTGGTTAAAGTGTGTGGCAAACGGCAAATTATACTTACTTCCTGCAGATATAAAAGGAAAAAAGTAATAATAAGTATTCCAAGCTCGTATTTTACTCACAATGATAAAATTAGAAAGCATTTAGTTGGGAGAAAAATTTAAATGAAATTGTATAGGTAGAGTCCGTAAAGCTTTTTTATAAAAAATGAGTAAATGAAAATTAAAATCGAAAATCAAAATTGATAGATTAAAATATTTATCATATAGATTAAACGTATAAAATTTAAAAATTTTTTAATAAATTTTGATATATTATTAAAGAGATATTTTTAGTAAAAATTATTGATAAAATTTTAATCGTTGAATACGTATTAATTAAATTTGAATTATAAAAATATTTTTAATAATTTTTTTTACATATTATTGATTTTCATATTAAACTGAATCAATTTATCAGTTTAAATTATTTATTAAAATTTTTATTTATTTATTTATTATAAAAAATTTCATAAATTTCAAGTTTTATGTAGCTTTCTCAAAAACTCTATAAAAATGGTTTGAAACAAAAGAAAAGGCAAAATCATTGTTCCTTCACAAGAAAATCTCATTTAAAAATAGAAAGAAGAACTCTGGATTCTTGGAAAAGCAAAAAACATGGGTGTACAAGTGAATATTGCAGCTTTATCAGTCCTATTACTTTTGTTCACCTCAATTGCCAAATCTCAATTGGTATTTTTGAAATAGGTGCCATGTATGGCGAAAAGGCTGACGAGAAAACGAATTTGAGCCAGTAAGCAAAATTGCATCTAATTTAATTCTTCCACAATGAAATATATGTCGACACCCATTTAGCTCTGAAGTTTTTAATTTCCGAAATTCTGATTTATGATTTTATTGGATCATAATTCAGCCGTTCAAAGTTTGAGTTGCGATTTAACTTTGATATTTGGATATTTATGGGCCATCTAATTTAGGTTCGATCAGAATTAGGCCCGTTTCTTTTGTTTTCTTTTTATTTTATTATTATTTTTACTTTATGTTTCAGATAGAATCAAATATAAGATAAAAAAAAAACTGAATAAACAGAAAATTGGAATTTGATTCAGATAAAAACTATAGGATCATGAAAATTTTAAAATTCGAAGCCGTTCGAATAAGAGGGTTTTTCTTTTTGAAACCTTTTTTTCTGTTTGAAGTCAAAGCTCAGTTGAACAAAATAGAATTTCTTTTAAATTATAATTTTTGAATCTCAAACTGATTTTTAGCCTAATCTCCACTGTACTAACCCCTATGTCAAACCCAACAATCACAGGGGAGGAGGAATCATTAGAATATAATAGCAGTAAAAATCAACCTCAATTTCGTCCATCAGAAATCGAGTTCCCATCAGTAGAGAAGAAAATTTGTATTCTTAGCATCAATCCGGTAATCAAGCTTAATCTTTCAACCCAAAAACACCAAACAGAAACCACGCACTTAGGATCCAAGTTTGGCCTCGGCTAGCAATGGTAGAGCAGGAGGAAGGAAAGGCTAAAGCTTGTGGTGGTTGGCGATAGAAGGCAGCAGCTAAAAATTGGAGGCAACGTTACTGTGATTGTGTAAAGGCATTAGATTGTTTTGCTCAAAGAGAAAATAGAAAGGGGAATAACAAATAAGAAAAGTAAAGGCCAAGAGAGACTGGAGAAGACAACAATTTAACTTACGGAGCTTTATTCTAGATTTCTACTCTTATTTGTATTTAGGTTTTTTTTTTTAATTTTTTTCATTCATTTATTTGTCCACTTTATTTTATGCATAAATCTAAGAAAAGTGTTAATAAGTTATATGAATACAATAAAAAACTCAAATATGTTCTTAATAAAATAATTTTATAAGTTCAATCGATTTTGGTAATTAAAATATTATTATAACTAGTTTGTTATTCATATAATACACGAATTATTTTGCTTTATTAATTTACTTTTAATTATTATTCAATAGATTATTTTTCAATTGTATTTGAAATCTTTTTTTTTTTTAATTTTTGAGGAGATTTAGTTTGTGATGTGGCAAGTTAAAAAACTATTTATCATTTAATTTAGTTATTTGTTATTTATATTTGTTATCTATTTGATAAGATAGTCATAAATAATTTATGTGTGTAAAAAAATTTATCTTCATGATGACATGTAAGATCATTTTTAATTTTATGTTATTTATTAAATAAATATATTTAAAAAACTATTTTTTATTCAAATTTTTAAAATTTAAAAGAAAGACAAAATCATATATATCTAATTATTTATGTTTGAAATTAATTTATAGTTAAAATACAACGAAAAAAATCCTATAAATTATAGTTAATTATAAGGTTTTTTTAAAAAATCACAAATTATTTTTTTTTAATTTTAGTTGTTTTTTTATTACCAAATAATCTCATACACTTTAAGTATGATAATATTATTTATCATATGAAAAATAAATAAATTTATATCAATTAAATATTAGAAAGTTAGTTAAATAAATTTAATTTAATTTAACTAATTAAAATAAATTAAAAAAATAAGTATTTTTAAATTCACATTCATGTTTGATTAATGAATGTTTTTCAAAATTCAAGCAAAGAAAAAAAAACACAAATGGACCATAATTGAATATAATTTTAACTTTATTAGGAAGCAGACTTGTTTGTTAGTTGGATTATGGGTTGAATTTATGATTTTATGGATAACTTTTTAAGTATGGATTCAAAATATTATTATATTAAAAAATTATTTAATTTTAAATTTAAAATATATTTAGTATTATAAAATTTTAACATTTTAATAATAAATATAAATTGAATAGGTGATTTGAGTCAAACTTGAAATAAAATCTAAAATTTAAAAATGTTTACAACTAGATGCCACCAAATTCATGAACATTTCTTAATTTTTTAAATTCATACTTTTAAAAAATTATGTTTAAGAAAATATTAAGTGCTTATTAAATGAGATTTTATTTGAAAAATAAAAAAGAATGAAATCAAATTGGATTTCAATTTATCATAATTTTTTTTTATAAATAAAAATAGTGTTCTGACTTTGAAGAGGAAGAAATATAGCATATTACAAATTTTTAGACAAAATTCTAATTGATGCACTAGTTATATTACATTCATAAAATATTATTTCAAAAGTCAATTAGTTGTTATTAGTAATAATATTTTGATATAAACAGTAGGTTCAAATCAATGTAATTAAGCAAACTAATAACAAAAGTTTTTTTCATATTGTAAGAAAGTTGAATTAAGAGAAAAAAATATTACTTGATTGAGTGAAGAGCCAAATTTAAAGTAAAAATGTTTACAGGTAGTATTTACAAAATAAAAGAAAAAAATGTATTTTATAACTTTGCACCTTGTAATATATGAAAAAAGAAAACCAATTGAAAGGAAAAATATTACTTAGTTAAATTAAGAGTCAAAAGTAAGGATAAAAGGTCTATAGATAGCACTTACAAAATATAAAAATATATGTGGTTATGTAACTTTACATCTTGTAATATATATATAAAAAAGGTCAAAGTTAAAGACTGAATGCCTACTATAAGTATCTAAAAAAAATAAATGTTTCTATAACTTCGATTTTTTAATATAAAAAGAAAATGAGGTAACACAAAAATGGAGAACAATAATGAAAAAAAAATCAAATTGATGTTAAAGAATGATATTAAACAATCATTTATAAATTATTAAAAGATTAAATTTGATCCTTTTAAATAATAAATGATTATCATGAAATTTATTAAGATAAAATTATATTTGATATTTTTAAAATTTAAGATATATATAAAAAATTAATTTTAAAAAATAAAAAGATATATTATTGTCCTAATTGAAAATGGTAGCTAAAGTTTTTTATATTTCATGGGCAATCTTTATAATTATTAATATTATAAATTTAATTATAAAGACAACAAAAATATAAGAATTCCAAAATATAACATTAATTACAAATAAAAAATAATTGTGCTTTTTCACTCACTATTTGGTTATTTAGGACTAATCACATGTCTAGACCCTGTCATCCCCCTTCCCTTTTGTACGGGCATTTGCCCTCCTTTAAACAAAAAAATAAAAAATTAAATTTTAAAAATAAAAAGATATATTTAAAGGTGTATTTGACAAATAAAAATGATTTTTTCAATAAAAAAAAAAACTTTGGATAATTTAATATAACATTAATTACAAATCAAGAATAATTGTGCTTTTTCACTCGCTATTTGGTTTTTTAGGACTAATCCCATGTCTAGACCCCGTCATCCCCCTTTCTCTTTGTACGGCGTTTGCCCTCCTTTGAACAAAAAAAAAAAAGAAAATTAAATTTTAAAAATAAAAAGATGTATTTAAATGTGTATTTGACAAATAAAAATGATTTTTTCAGTAAAAAGAAAAAACTTTGGAAAATTTAAAATTTTCAAATAAATATATCTTAAAAAGATTTGGATAACCAATAAAATTTTAAATAAATTTATTTAATCCATAAATGAAAAATATGAATTAATTTTATTTATTTAAATAAAAGCTTACCAAAATAAAAATAATAATTTTATCCCTTTTATTATTTTAAATCTAAATTGGTTTTTCATTTAAAATTTAAAAGTTTTGGATAATTAAATAAATTTTGAAATTTATTTTTTTGATAAAAAATCTAAAATTAAAAAATCTTATATATCATTATAAAGAGAAATTTTAATAATTTTCTGAAGTGTCAAAAAGAAAATTTGTCCACGTAAGCATCCACATGAGTAAACTTTATCTGGTAACCGTGTATGTTGTAATATATATATATATATATATATATATGATTTAAGATGAAATTTTTTTGAATTTTCAAAATCTTACATAAAATTGTTTGAATTTTTAATGTCTTATGTAAATTTTTTAAAAATATAATTTTTAAAATCCAAATAAAAAAGATTGATAAAAATTTTGGATAAATCTTTGTAATTTTTAAATATGTTTAAAAGATTTTAATAATTAAATAAATTTTTTAAATAAAATTATTTGATAAATAACTAAAATTATTTATTAAAAAAATAAAATCCATATTTTATATTTTTAATTTTAAAAAATATATCTCTAAATTGATTTGATTTTCAATTATAATTTGAATAATTTTGATATTTGAATAAATTTAAAATTATCTAATTTGTAATTAAAAGAAATTATCTTTTTTTAAAAAATTATTCTATTTGTCATTTAAGAGAATTGTCTACATAAGCGTTCATGTGACAAATTTATTTATGTATGTTGTTATATAATATATATATATATATTATAGATGAATGTCAGGTGAATTTAATAGTAAATAAAGTTTTTACAATGAAATTAAGAAGAGAATATGAAGGTAATTTTTTTTGAAAATTTTTAAGTGAGATTTTTTTTATAAATCCTACCAAAATATTAGAAGATATTTTGAATAAAAAAATAAATTTTTAAATTAAAATTCATAAATTTTATTAAATTATTAGAGGATATTATAGATTTAAAAATATATATTATATTTTTTTTCAAAACAAAATATATTAATCTTATCAAAAAGGATTCAATGTTTTTGAAGTGACTATCTTGATTGGATGTCAATAAGACATTGGGTGAATCCTTCCTTTGATGAAAGGCAAATCATTTCCTTGGAGCTAATGACGTAGCTATATAGGGTGTCTTATCTAGGCGATCATCAGGTGTAACCATGTTAACTAAGTTTTGACCAAATTGATTGTTGATCGATTGATTTAGATGTAACAAAGTTAACATAAAAAAAATCATTTATCAATATATATGAAACGATGGTTAATTTCCATTCCAACGAATTGCTTTGTAAGGAATATTTGTGAAAATCATCATAACTTAAAAGGTGTTCATGAGTTGTCGTGAAAAAATTTAATAATTTATATATTTATGTCATGTAAAATTATGAGAATCTTTATATTTATATTAATTTCATAAAATTAACGTGTCATAATGTCATTTTATATTAAAATACGAAAACATATATATTTAATTATTTTATTTAACTCATAAATGTTTTTGCATAAATTTAATTATATAATTTTCATTTTTTTGTCTCATCAATTTTGTGTTTTATCACTGTATTATATTTTGAATTACCTAATGTAGGCCATGATCTTTTTTTTATTTTTTTGGTTATATCTATTCACCATAAATTTTTACAAAATTTATCAAATAAAAAAATAAAAGAAAAAAATTGAAACATGGATATCTTAGTTGGCCCTCTTTTCTAATAAAATTAATCCAAAAAATACCCAAAAAAAATGTAAAAAGTGAAAAATGAGTAAACGAAAAAGTAGGAAAAAAATAAAATTGAGCAAAAAAAGAAAAAAAGAAAAAAATGCTAATGGAGGTTGTTACATTGACATTTGATATTGACCTTAAAATATAATTTTTTAAATTAAGGTAAAAATAATAATTTTATCAATATAATAATATATATAAAACTAAATAAAGAATAAAATATATATTTTAATGTACACATCATGGGTAGGGATAAAACATCATAAATACACTTTCTAAAAGGCTAAAAGAAATGAAAAAGTTTAAATTCCGATGTCATGTTGATACCTATGTTAATATCAATTTTTGAAAAATTAAAAGGGTACTAAAAATATTTTTTTAATAATAATATCAAATGGGTCCTATATTAAAATACATATTAAAAATATTTTAAAATATTTAGCAAATAAAAAGTGAAAATCTATAAATAGAAAAAAGATTAAAAAGTAAAGCGAAAAAAAATAAATTACTTGACATGTTACATGCTTTTTGGTATCAAGTGAGTTACTAAAAAATCATTTATTAAATATATAAAAAAAGAAAAAATATAAAATGAGAAAAACTAAAAAACTAAAAAAAAGAAAATGACAAACACTTGATATTAAGTTTGTATGATAAACGAGTAAAATACAAAAAAAATTAATTAAGTATTTTACATAAAAGTTTGATATCAAGTGGGTCCAAATTAAAAAAAAAATATTAAACAAATAAAATATAGAAAACACGTGGCACCAAACAAAGAGTTTTAGAAAAAAACAAAGATAAAAGCGAACACAATAGAAAATGTAATTGAAAAGTAAATCACACATTGAACAAAATTATAAATTATAAAAATTTTAAAAACCGAAAGAAATGCAAAACAAAAAAATAAATCTCATAAAAAAATCGTGAACTCTATTGAAATAAATATATTATATATAATATAAAAAAGTAAAAAAAAATTTTTAAAAAAATAACCCCACGATAAGTAAAAAGTAGTAAAACCTATTAAAAATTTTTTATAATAAAATATATTAAAATTTTTTAAAAATAAAACATAAAAAAATTAAAAAAGCCTTGTCGAAAAATAAAAAGCGAGTCCCACCAATAGAAAGTAATGGGCTCTATTGTAAAAATAAATTCAATTTTATAATAAAATATATAAAAAGTTAAACAAAATAAAAAAAGGAAAATTAAAAAACCTAACGAAAAACCAAAAAACCCAAAATGTGGGTCTCACCCTAAAAATAAAGCAAAAAAAAAAAGGATAGATCCACCTTTAGCACAACAATATCCTTCCTATATGCAACATTTATATATTAATATACCTTACATAAAAAATATCCCTTACGGGATCTGCCATTGCCACATGTACCTTTTTTTTTATTATTCTTTTAGAGATTTTGGCTATTTCAATGGGCTGAGTGGGATGTTTGACTGGGATGAAAAATCAGAAAGTTCTTTGACAGGATACATGTGTTTTCTTTTTTTTTTTTTTTTTTTTTTTTTTTGGGTTTTCATTGCTACTTTACATAGTGAAACTTTAGTGCAAAAAAGAGCTTTCTCTTATCTATAATTGTTGATTTTTTTCTTTCCTTATTTTTTTAAGTGTTTTTGGGTAAAATCTATGGTTATTTTTTGTTGTTTAATTGAAGTGGGGGTTTTTTTTTTTGGTTTTCTTGGAATGATTTTGCTGTTACACATTTTTATTTTGTTTAATAAAATTGAATTGTTAAAAGGGGTTTGGGTTTTGTGATTCTCAAGTTTGCATGTTGTTGTGAATTTATTTTCTTTTTTGAAGAATTTTTTTTTTGTATGTTCTGATATTAGATGAAAAACAAATTGTTGTTTTTAGAATGATAGTTTTGCAGTGTATAATTTATGCCTTTTTTAGAAGTATTTTGTTTTATATGTTATTTGAATGAAGTTGTGATTTTGTTTTCAATTGTATTTTTTTTGTCTCAACGTCTCTTAAAACTCTTTGAATATTAAATTTTCATATTAATATGAAATGTATTATTTGTTGTTTTCCTTTATTTATTGTGTATTTTGATCTATTAGGTTGTATGTGTTGTTTTTTTTTTTTTTACATTGTATATTTGATTTCTGCCTATCAAGTGATTGATTTCAAGTTGAGACTTATTATTATTATTATTGAGCTTTCTATTGTGCTATATTTGACTAATAGATTAATTTAAATTATGTGATAAAAAAAGATATTGAATACAAGTACTTTTAAGGCAACGAAGGGTTATGAAAACATAAGCATTTTGTGCCTCCACTTGTATCATATTCATGACACCAGAAGCATAATTCCTTATTTTCACTTAAGTATCACCTAGATGATCGAGCAATAAGCTGCCAGACCATTGCCAGTCAGGTTCATCAAAACACAAGGAAGTTAATAACTCCTTGCAACAGATTGGAAATGGATAAGAAAACTAGGGATGGGTAAAAAGTAATGTATGATAGTTTTTAAGTTACAACCAAGAAGTTAGACAAAGTTATATAGGATCATCTTCCCATTCAAATTAAAATTAGTTAGTTAATGTCAATGCTCTCAAAGTTTACACTTCTGTTTTGAAAGTAACTTATATATAATTGTCTTGAAAAGTGTCAAAATATCAAAGTTTATTCTTTTTTCTTAAGATGCTTTATATTGTTGTTAGCTTGAGTTATATGTAGTTGTTTTTAAAGTAGTTTGAATGTGGGTTTAAGTAAGAGATAGCTTGATTGGTTTGAACTTGAGACTTTTTTTATAATTATTATAGAATTTGATAATGTGGCATATTTTATTAGTTCTCAGACATTTGTAAATGCTAGTTTTTTCCATGTAATTATACATTTTGTATGACTCTAAATAGAACCAAACCGACTGCTAGATGATAAGTTTAAAGTCATACAAACGGCAAGTAGTTTTTGTGATGTAATGGTGAGGGCTATGATGGGTGTATTTGGAGTTTTGGGTTGGTTGTTTTGTTTTTGATATGGTTGATATCTATAGTTATTTTTTATTGTTTTGTGGTGTATAAGATTTATGAAAAAGAGTTTCTTTTCTTTGTTTCAGATTAGATTAAAATAAAAGTATCTACCAACAATTTTATTTTTACTTTGTTATGTCATGTTGTACTGTTAGATGTTATTTACATGGTTTGAAGTTTTTATTCATTCGTAAGTGTAACAATCTATAAGGTAAGAAAAGGGGAGAGGATTTGGTGATTGAAATTGACATTTAAGTAAAATAAAATAAATGGTAAGAAAATCTACGTCTCTTTATGATGTAAATTCTATGAACAGTTTTATGAATCCTGGCTCATTTTAGGAGTTGTCTAGAGTTTGACTAAGAAATATAAAAGTTGAGTATGATTTGAAAGATCTAATACTCAAGTTTATATGAATGAATTTTAGTTAAAATTAAAAGTGTAATTAGTGTAAGTTTGTTAATGTTGTCAAAACAGCTGGGTGTTTCTATCTTTGTTTTCAATTATGTAGTAAATTAGTTATTTGATTTGTTTTCATTGTTTTTAATTATAAGATGCTGCTATTTTGCAAGATCAGCTCTAGCTATTACGTTGTTTGAGTGCGAGGTAACTTTTAAGTTGGAATCTTTTGTTTTTTTGTTTTTTTTGTGTGGTTTCCTTTTTTGGTTATGTGTGATTCTACTTATTTGGTTTATTTATTTATTTTATGTGTATTGGTTGATTACGAATGTAGTATTAATGATATTTTTTAATTTTGGGTTTTGTTATTTTTTATTGTTTTTGATTTCGTTAAGTATATTTTGTGTTTATATTAGTTAAAAGTTGTATGTGTTAAGTTATTATATTTAGTGACGGATTTTATTAGCAAAGGAAATGAGAATAGAATTAGAAAATTGAGAAGACAATAGAATATTCATACGGGTAGTTTTTCTTTGTTTGGCATTGATGGATATGAATATGATAGACATGTTTCTGAAGTTAGAATAAGAAGATATTCAAGTTTAGTTAATAATTCAATGAAATGTATAAGTAATGGAAGAAAGCATGGTGATATTAGTCTTGATAATATTAATGGAGATGAAGATAGTACAATTATTGGTAATATTAGGAGAACAAGGTCTTTAGTTTTAGTCTTTAATTTAATGCGGTCTGTTAGTCATGTATCCGAACATGTTCCTGTTGTTATCAATGGAAGAAATGGATATCTGTGTTATGTATTATTGCATTCTGCTAATGAAAAATTACAAACCATTAGAGTTAAAACATTCAAATTTGTTGTTATAAGAGATTCAATTGCTTATATTATCAACTGACAAAACATTTCATTTTTTATGCAATGCCTTGATATATCAGAATGCTTTGTATTGGGCTTACCAGATAAGGATTATGGAGAAGCTGTATCTGCAATAGTGGTACTGGAGTTGGAAACAAAAATGAAACGGGAAGACTCAAGTTCTGCTTTAAGTTTGGAAGAACTTTGCAACTGCGCTAAAGACAAACTTGCTCCATACAAGGTTCTGCAGCGTTACTACCTTTCCCTAATTTCCTTTTGTCATGCTTAATATTGAATCATGATCTCCAAACCTTTTGAGTTCAATGTTAGCTTGATTTCTATAGATGTCAATACTGTATGCTAAACAATGAGATAGTATTGCGCACATAATTGATCCTTTAGAAATGACTTAGTGATATTTTAAACTAATATTAACAGTTTTTATTTAACATTTCTATTCAACAATTAACATTTCCTACTTGATATCACAATTACTTTCTTTTTTCTACTATTTTAAGAAATCTTTATGCATTTAATTTAATTTTTAATTCAATCAAATATTAATTTAATAAAATACAAAAAATTAATAAAACAAACTGGGCGAAGCAGAAATCGATTACTAGTAAAATATAAAAGTTAATACGCATGATTAGACTTGTACATTGGCCGATGGGCTTGGCTCCACTAGAATAGGGCTTTGGATAGGGATATTCGGAGTTTGATTCACTTTGAAATATTAAATTATTGATAAAAATATTTTTATTTAATTTTAAAATATAGTTAAAATAATAAAATTTTTGACTTTTTAAAAAAAATAATTTTGGTCTCTTGGAACAGACGAGCTAAACAAAGCTTTTAGAAGCTTGATCATGTCAGATGCAACTTAACTCATGAATATCTTTACACGTAATATAAAAAATATAATAGTATTTTTTTTTTCCTTTTCATTTAAAGCCTTAGTAGTAATTTCGTTGGTTCAAAGAAAATATTACAATTTTAGGCCAAGCTAAGCTAATATAGTACAAATTATTTATTTATTAATTATATTAGTGAATTGTTCAAATGCTAAAAAATAATACTATAAATTATAATTTTTTATATAATTGAGCTAAAAATTAAATTTTTATTATTAAAACTAAAAATTTAGCAATCAATACAATGACTTTTTCCGCCATCTGCCTTTATCTCTTTGTGTCTTCCCCACCTGGGTATACTATTTTTTTTATTTTTTTTATTTAGCCAATAGAATTCGTCTCTTTGGATTGTGAAATAAAATAGTTACAAGCTTTGGAGAATATGCTTTGGTATATCACAGTTCGCATTACCGTAGAGGATCACCATTGTATTAGATTATAAATTTATCTAGAGGTAACAAATGGGGAGATTTAGACAAATTTTGATTAAATTGTTTTTGGATTCGAATCATTTAAATTATGAATTTTTTAAAGATTCATATCATTTTGAGTTCGGATATTTTTAGATTCAAATAATTTTAAATTAAAATTTTTATGTTCGAATCATCTTAAATATGAATTATTTTGAGTGTAAATTATTTTAAATTTGATTCACTTTGCATTGGACGAAGTTAAACAAAATGAATCATTCGAAATTTTATACAATATGGATTTTCTATAATTATAAATATAATAATTAATTTTATTTTTTATATAATTAAATAAAAATAGGATAGACATTCTTAAGTTAAAAATTAATAAATTTATCATTGATCACAATTTTTTACACTATTTCTCTGCCTTGGTGAATCATTAGTGTTTGCCCCTACTTTGGTTGGATCAATTTTTAAAAACCAATTTTTATATATCAATTAATTATAAAAATATAAAATTAATCAAAGCATTTTTTACAAAGGACATAATAGAAATATCAAAATTAATCTAAATTTACGAATTTAAATAAAAAAATTAAATTATGAAATAAAGCTTACTATATCAAATTAGTATGCAAAAAAGTCAAAAAATTTATATTTAGTTTCTTTGGTAAAAATTTTATTCCGTTATGTATTTACAGTAAATGATTGGATTTCCTTTTTTTCTTTTTTTAACAAATGTTTTTCTTTTTCTCTTTCCCATTTGATGGATTCTTAGCAAGTAGTTCTTTTTTTTTTCTTTTATAATTTCCTTTTTCTAATCTTCTTAACTTTTTTTTTTAAAGTTAATTTCACTAATATCAAAAGAAAATTTTATATCAACCACCAATAATAATTTTATATTTACTTTTGAACCATTACCTTACTCAATTACCTATTTTATTTTTATTAATAAATCAATATACCTTTCAATGTTAAAAATAAAAAAGAAAAAGTTATTTGGATTTTTTACAAAATGAAAATGAAAGAAACCTCTCCCTTTAATGAGTTTTCCATCATTGCACAGGAATATTATTTTACTTACCAATACTTCATCGTATTATAAGTCATCCTACATTTTAATTTAGGATACGTCTCTTGTCCAATCCCATATTTGGATTGGAGAGGTCAGCCCCTTAATTCTTGTGAACTAAAATAGTTATAAACTATATTGAGAAATATGCTTTGGCATATCGCAATCACACCTTTACCGTAGAAGATCAATTAAAATGTTGCAGTATGGGAAATAAATAAGCGATTGTAAATATAAAAATTTGAATATTAAATTTATTAAATACCATTTTAAAAATAATTGCATAACTTCAACTGAACTACAAATCAATCAACGTTGACTTTGTTTTGATCATCAAAAGCGCCAAAATCTGTTTATTACATATCGTCTGTATCTCTAGTTTTCTGCCTTCGTTAATACCGGAGAAATGACCATGAGAAAGAGCAAACTTCCGAGAAAGGCCGGTCAGCAGCATATATGATGGAGCGTCTTGCTCAGGAGGTCGTCGTCCATATACTATCCAGGCTTTCCCTAACATCTTTGCTGAATGCAAAGTTGGTTTGCCAAGCCTGGTGAAGCCTATTACGAGATCCACTTCTTATTACTCGGCATTTCTTGCACACGGCTGAGGCTGACAATGATCCAAACTTCATTTTACAAAGCAAATGGCCTACACGGGATCAGCTTCACTTTCTAGATTTCTCTGATCATATTGAAGGAAAAGTAGTCTCAAAGAAGCATCCTGGTTCCGCTATGCTTATGCATATGGTAGATTCATGCAATGGCTTGCTTTCCATGCATGATGCTTCACGAAGCATGTACATTTGCCACCTGTTTACCAGGCTTTACATTGAACTCCCCAAATTGATTAAGTATCCAGCTCAGGTGGGACAGTTGGGATTCGGTGTTCATCCAACCATAAAAGAATACAAGGTGGTCCAGATAGTATTTCGAAGACAATGGAAAGAGGCGACTCAAATGTACCCACATCTACTTCAATTCAATCTGAGGTTCAGATTCTAACTGTTGGAAGCCCTGCTTGGAGAAATTTAGGAGTAATACCTTACCGTTTTATTTGGCCGACATGGAAGGTTATGGTAAATGGGAGACTTCATTGGCTTTCTACGCCTAACAAATTTAGTACTGCTAGCTTGCTCATATCGTTTGACCTCGAAACAGAGCAATTCCAAGAGGTTTCTAAACCTGATTGCTGTGGCTTAGATAGGTGTTTTCAACATCTGATGGTTCTACGAGGTTGTCTCTTAGCCGGTTCGTATCAGGATAATGAACAATTGGAGAATTGGTTTATGAAGGAATATGGTATGGAGGAGTCCTGGGTCAAAGAATTCAACGTCAGATATAATTACTTGCCCCAAACATTGAATCAAGAAGAGATCCGGTCCTTCAATAATTCAAAACTTCATTTTCCTAAGTCATTCGTTCTAGTTCTATGTATATTGAAGAGTGGTGAGATCTTGTTGGAGTACAAAAGCCGAGCACTTGTTCTTTATGATCCGCGACACGGAACATTCAAGGACTTTACATTTCCAGAAATGCCAAATTGGTTCAAAATAATTACTCATGTTGGCAGCCTCAACTGGCTTGATAGTACTCCTTCCTACTAAGTTTTAAGATTTAAAACATAGTTGTTTCCTTTCATATGCCCTGCGCCTTGTAATTGGTCGCCCTTGTTTTATTGATATCTTCACTTTAGACTGATGAGCTAATAATTTCCGTGTATATATCCAAGGATTAATTAAATCTTGTTGGAAACAAGCAGACATATGAAAGCAACAACTAAAATGACTTGCAATAGCCCTGAATTTAAAGCAATTTCATCTACGTAGTCTTCAAAATTCCCAACTGCACCCAACTGTTTATGTTGCAGGTATTTCTTATAAGACATTTATGCATGCATGCTTTGGTATGATGTAATTAGCATTCCGAAAATAAATGAAAGTTGCATATGATCTAATAATTTAATATGACCACAAAATATACGAGTTTAAAAATAAAATCAAGAGGGAGGACGATGTCAAAATTATTACTAATTATTAATTAGCATTAATTTATTTTTGTGGCTCCATCAAATTCATATATGGTTGATTACCAAATACCAATATCCATTTTCCTCTCTTTTGTTCATCTTCTTGCATCGACAAGACCAACAATATTTTTATACAATATTTTGATGACTTTTTCTATGTTTTACCAATTTGTATCAAACTTAAAATTATGCACACAAACTTTGTTTTGATCGCCAAAAGTACTAAACTTCCATATAGGACTTGTTTTCTGCACCTCGACCTTCGCTAATCAAGGAGAAAGAGATCATGGAAAAGAGCAAATTTGTCAAGACAGACCAACCAGCAGCAAACATGATGGAGCGCCTTCCTCAGGAGATCATCCTTCGGATATTATCCAGGCTTCCTATAACATCTTTGGCGCAATCAAAGTTAGTTTGCCGAGCCTGGCGAAGCTTAATACAAGATCCTCTTCTTGTTAGTCAGCATTTCTCTCAGATGGCTGATAATGATCCAAGCTTCATCTTACAAAGCCTTTGGCGTGCCTCGTGTGGTCAGCTTTACTTTACAGATTTCTCTGATCGTAGCGAACTAAAGGTGATCTCAATGAAACCAGACAATTCCTCTATGCTTATGTCTTTGGTAAATTCATGTAATGGCTTGCTATGCATGCGTGATTCGCGAGGCATATACATATGCAACCCCTTTACTAGGCTTTCGATAGAGCTCCCAAAATTCATTAAATATCCACCAGAATTGGGACTCTTGGAATTTGGTTTTAATCCAACCAAAAAAGAATACAAGGTGATCCAAATATTATATCGACCAAAATTTGAAGAAAGAGACCGTCCTTATGTTAATGAATCTACTTTGGTACAATCTGAGGTTCATGTTCTAACAATTGGAAGCCCCAGTTGGAGAAATTTAGGAATGATTCCTTGCTGTTTCCTTTGGCAACCATCACAGGTTTTGGTCGGAGGCAGACTTCATTGGCTTTCTAAGCCTAACAAATACACCAGAGCCAGCCGGATCATATCCTTCGACCTAAGAACAGAGAAATTTCAGGAGTTCCCCCCTAAACCTGATTGCTGTGGCTTAAATAGGTGTTTCCATCACCTGGTGGTCTTACGAGGTTGTCTCTGTGCAGCTGCTTATCATGATAACGACAAACTGGAGATTTGGGTCATGAAGGAATATGGTGTGAAGGAGTCTTGGATCAAGGAATTTACCATTGGAACCTACTTGCCAACAACATAGCCGCAACATTATCTCAAATTATTCCTTTATGCCAGGGTCCATTTCCCTGATACATTTGTCCGGGTACTATGCATTTTGAAAAATGGTGAGATTTTATTGGGGTACATAAGCAGAGAACTTGTTCTATATGATCCACAACAAGGAACATTCAAGGAGCTTATCTTTCCTGAAATACAAAATCGTTTTAAGATAATTGCTCATGTTGGTAGCCTCAATGGGATTGACAGTACTGTCATTATTTCTTAAGAAGTAATCTGTAATTAATGGATGTTTCCTTTTTTTTGTTTGGATCTGCTTGTTGAAAATCAATCTTGCTTTATTAGATTTGATATGCTTTGCCTTGTCATGGCATGGGTTGCCTAGATTAAAATTTTAATTTCATCAGTCTTCAAAAATGCGCGCTTGAATTCATCACCATTGATGATACAACTTGTCTTACATCTAAACGTGCAAGAAATTCAAGGGTACCAAGCCATTGAACCCTGCATCAGATTATCTACATATCTACATTTTAATGTCCAGCTATAGCCAACTGGATTGCATCAATTGGAAACATATGTAATGTGAAAGAAACGAATAATTAAAAAGATGAAATAATCGATTAAGTTGAAAACTGTGAAGGGTTAGTCGATCGACTAAGCATATATATATAAGTTGATCAACTAACACCATAAAATCCAAGTTGGAACACTTTTAGATCAAGTTGATCTATAAACCCTTTCAATTACTCAGTAAGTCAAAATTAAAAGTGAAAATTTGATTAGTGAAATGACGTCGTTTTGGGTTTTGGCTGCTTATATAAAATCAAAAAATTTTTTTTCAATCATTTTTTTGAATTTTTTAAAAAGATTTTTTTAATTATTATTATTAATATTTATGCATGTAGAAATATTTAAATTTATCAAAATAAATTTTTATTAATACAAAATTGATAAAAAACAATAATAAGAAAAGAAAATTTTATCCAATGATGAGATTTAAAGATATTTCGAGTAATGATGCCTACAAAATCTCTAGATGAGAAGAATTTTTTACTACTAGTGTATTGGAGTATTTATAAAAATTTTTCAATATAATAAAAATTTTCTTTTTGTTAGTAATAAATAAAAATTGATTAATATAAAAAAAAATATAAGTAATAAAAATGAGAAGAAAAGAAATTTTATCCAATGATGGGATTCTAAAAGTATTTCGAGTAGAGATGCTTTAAGAAATCCCTAAATGAGAAGATTTTTTAAAAATATTACCAATGTATTGGAATATTTATAGAAAAAACTTCAATACAATGAAAATTTTTTTTTCTTCAAAATTAAAAAAAATAAAAATAAAACAATTAATAAAATTTTTGAAAAATAATAAAATGTGTGCATCAACATGTTATTATTTGTATTGCATACATGATATAATTTTTTACGAAAAGTAAATTTGGACCTCCAAAGATGAGATTCTAAGGTATTCTGAGAAGTGATACCTAAGAAAATCTCTAGGTGAGAAAGAGTTCTTCTAATGTTTCCAATGTACTGGAACATTTTAAAAATAATTTCAATAAAAAGGTTTTAATTCATTTTTTTTTGAATAATATTTGAATATAAAAAGCAATAAATAATAAACAAAAGAAATCAAAGAAAATTATTTTTCAAACACCAAAAATAGGACTATTTTTTATCAAAATCAAAGGATAACATGTAATTAATTGGTATCATTTTAAACGGACACTATGGTGGTGCTAATCCTTTCTCAAATTTACTTTCCGTAAAAAATTATGTCATGTATGCAATGTAAATAATAATATGTGGATGCACACATTTTATTCTTTTTCAAAAATTTTATTAATTGTTTTATTAATTTTTTTATTTTTAATTTTGAAGAAAAAAAGAATTTTCATTGTATTGAAGTTTTTTCTATAAATATTCTAATACACTGGTAATATTTTAAATAAATCTTTTCACTTAGGAATTTTTTAAAGCATCTCTACTCGAAATACTTTTAGAATCCCATCATAGGATAAAATTTCTTTTCTTCTCATTTTTATTACTTATATTTTTATTATATTAATCAATTTTTATTTATTACTAACAAAAAAATTTTTTTTATTATATTGAAAAATTTTTATAAATATTACAATACACTGGTAGTATTTAAAAAAATTCTTATCACTTAGAGATTTCGTAGGCATAATTACTCGAAATACCTTTAAATTTCATCATTGGATAAATTTTTTTTTTCTTATTATTGTTTTTTTATCAATTTTGTATTAATAAAAATTTATTTTGATAAATTTAAACGTTTATACATGCATAAATATTAAAAATAATAATTAAAAAAATCTTTAAAAAAAATTAAAAAAAATTTTTTTTTACCTGAATCGGACTGGTCAACGATCCGGTCAACGCGGGTCCGATCGGATCGACGGCTCGGTTCGGTCTGACGGTTCAGCGGTTCAAGTGCGATCCGATTCGATCTGACGGTTCAGCTGGACCGATCAGGAGCTGAAGGAGAAACGGGTCGTCGTGTCGTGTGCGCGAACCCCGGATCGGGTCACGGGTCGACGTGCGGATCCTCAGATGTTAAAACGACGTCGTTTTGGGCATTAGTGAAACGATGTCGTTTTGGGTTTTGGTTGCTTATATAAAACCAAAATTTTTTTTTCTATCATTTTTTTCTCCCCACAAAAATCTTCCCTTTTTCCTTTCAGACAAAAAAAAATCAGGGTACCGACCGGCCGTTGTCGCCGCCGTCATTCTCTGTAACCGGCCGTCGTCATCGGTGGTCAAAAAATCTAAAAAAAAAAACCCAAAAAATCCTTCTCGTCCCCCTAAACACAGATCTAGGCTTAGTTTCTCTCGAAAGTATCCCAAACGACCCAGATCAGCCTTCAAAGTTTTGGCCAAAAAATAATTTTTTTTGTGTGCTTTTTTTGGTGTATTTTGGTGCTGGATTCTCGTTCTAGGGGACTATTTCTGCTTTTATTTTTGTGTTTCTGCAGAGTTTTTTTTTTTTTTACAGAAGCTTTTTTTTGTTCTTTTGTAAAATTATTTTGTCATTTTTTTTTTCGGTTCCTCCTCTTCCTTTTTGTTTACAGATAACAAGCTCTATTTATAGAGCTTTTTGGGATTCAAATCCCAGATTTTTTGGGATTCGAATCTCATTTTTTTAACTGAAAATTCATGCCTGCTGTTCGTGATTGGCGGTTTGTCGGTCGGTCGCTGGTAGTTAGCGGCGGTGATTTTGCACTTTAGGGATTGTGCATTTAATGCACTAGATTTGAACCGGATAAAGAAGAAAAAAGAAAGGAGGAAAGAAAGAAGAAAGAAAACAAAGAAAAAAAATAGATAACGGGAAAAAATAATAATAATAATAATAAATGGTGTTTACAATGGAGTGAATTAGTAAGACTAACCAGATGACGTTGGTTGATTTTTAGTAAAATCTGGAAGTTTACAAATGATTGATTTTTTTTAATGAAACAAATGGTTAATTGACTACTTTTAAGATATCGGCACTCCATAATCTACAACGACTAGTTTTGCTTTCTATTAATAAGTTTTTTATTAAATCGCTTTTTTAAGTATTCAACTTTGATTATCATAATTTGAATTTTGATCATTAAAATTAAAATTTTAATATTTTATTAATTCACACTGTTGTTGGATTGATAAATATAATTGAAAGGTAAATTGATTGGTTGAATAACATCAATATAAGAGATATGTCTCGCTTGTAAAAATTTTCTATAAACAGCAGAGATAGAGATCATTTCAACCGACAACAAAATACAAGTTTTAATATCAATTATTTTTCGCCTTGAAATAGTTAACAGCCTCTTATGCATTTTTGATCGGAAAAAAACCTTATGTAAAAAGAATTCCCATGTTTAATGACTTGATTTCACTATAATGCAAATACAACCAAACATAAATTTTATTGTATCTTAGGATCATTTGATTAAAAGGATCCTCAAAAGGATTCTAAGCTTGACATATGATATTTTTATTTTTGGGTTAGATTTTCTTTTGTGCTGTTTAGTTTTTTATTATTTTTTTCTGGCTGTAGAAGGTTTTTTCTGTCTTTGTTTTTGAAGTGGGATTTGAGTGTGTGGTTAACTCAAGTGATTTTGTATAGGCATATGAAAAATCGTTAATTGACATGTGTTATGTTACATGCTAATTTAAGTTGTTATTTAGTATTATGAAGTTAACATATGTGATCTGAGTTTTTAAAAGTAAAATTATAATATTTAAAAATAAAAAATAAAAGGATAGAGACTATATAAATAATAAGGATAAAAAATTAAAAAAAAGGGAAGATATAGTAACTAGCCTAGGAATGAGTGGATATCCTTCATTTTTTAGATATCCGTATCCAAATCTATTTAAACTTAATATCACTATCCAAATCCAAATTATTTTAAATAAGCACTATCCATTTAAATATTTAAATTCGTTAAAATATTTATTTATTTAAATTTTTTGTCAAAATATAAAATAAACAAGAATTTAATTTAAAATTCAAGTGTACTCTTAATTAATAATAAATAAAACTTATTTTTTACGGTCCGAAACCTTTTAAAAATAGAAAATTTTTTATATTTTTCATGTGTAAATAGATAATAGATTCGGTTATAGATTCAGATATTGGACATACAAGGGATATTATCCGTATTTACTCTAAATTCGACATAAATGAATCAAATAATAACGGATATTCGTGTATTTACTATCTATTGTCATCCCTAAACAAGCCAAAGATAAAAGAGAAAAGTGAAAGAACGAAAAAAGAAAATTGGGGAAGAAGAAGAGAACCTTTTAGATAGGTAAGTTTTTATTTTTTTTCATTTTTTGCTATAAATTGCGGGATTAAATTTTTTTTTTTTTGTGTTTTATCTTTTAGTTTTGAAGAAGGAGAAAAAGAAGCAGAAGGTTCTGTATTAGAATTTTTTTCTCTTTTTTAGGTTTTTGAGAAACTATTTTCTAACTTTGAATTAATGCAAACATAAAGTTAAAGAGAGAAGAATCTATTGAGATCAATGTTGATGGTCTACTTCAGGTTCATGGTATTTCTGGATGTATTTTTTATCTTTTTTGAAAAAAATTTTTACAAGTTTTTTAATATTCCTTGATTTGGGGTTTTAGTTCTAAGTTAAATATTAGATTTGTTGTTGTTACAGACTGAAAGGTTTCCAACGCTTTGCAGGGACAAAGGTCGTTGACTGTGGCGATTCCAGTGATGGCACTAAAGGACAACGAAAGAGTAGTAAAAACGATGACATATAGGAGAAAGCAAAGGCAACGGGGGAAGTTGCAGCAACCACAACAACAATGAGAAGTGCAGATGGTTTTGGGTAATTTTAGTCATTTCGACAATGTAGTACGAAAAGACATGAAGATCTTGAAGAAAGGAGGTAAAAGAGGAGCAGAGTGGGCGAACGAAATGTTTCGGATTCCTCAAGCGAAGACAACTTTGGACAACATTATTTGGCTTCGAAATTATCCTCACTTCTCGCCGCCTGTGCAATCACCGTTATGGCCTCAACCTTATTATCCATGTTACGTTTGAAACCCTTTTTTTTTTTTTTTGGAGGGGGGGGGGGTTCAAATTAGTAATTAATTAATTGTTGAAAATGCAGTTAACGAGAAGGAAAATGAATAGAGAAATGAAGGAAGATAGGAGAAAATTCTTTTTGATTTTGTTTATTTTTTAATTTTATATTGGTGAAATTAGAAAATAATTAACAGTTGAAAATTTTATTTAAACTTCGGTGGTGTTTGGATTGAGAGAAATGAATAGAAAGAGAAGGAAGATAAAGAGAAAACTTTCTTACAAATTTTCATGTTTGGTTTACAAAATCAAGAGAGAAATGAACGAAGAAAAGAAAAAATTTCCATTATTTGATTTTTATATTTGGTGAAATTAGAAAGCATAGGTAGATGAAATTAATTAGTTTTAATTTATTCTATTTTAATTATTGATAATGGAATATGATTGTTTTGATAAAACTGTCTGATTTGCATTTGATGATGGCTGATCTCAAAGCATTGGAAGCTTATGTTAGTTATTTCTACTACCAATCGAAAGAGTGGTCAAAGCGACTCCCAGAAGCTTATGATGCGAAAGAAGTAATTGACTATTTTCGTCGCTGGCCTCATGTAGTGGCCTTTCGACTTCTTGAGATAGTTAAAACCATTGATCAACCTTATTATGCACTGCCATTTGGTTTTTACTTCTCCAATCTGTCCTTTAAAATGGTTGCTACAAATGTAAAAGTAAACGGTAAAAGAAAAAATCATTATTGATTGAAAATATGCAAATGACTAAAATGGTTGTCTTTAAAGTTTCGGATGATAAAATAAAAATATCATAAAACAAGGTATTAATTATATAAAAATAAATAATTATCCTTGACAAAAACTAAATCATGCATTTTTTGGGTAGTTTTTTATGTTTCTACAACAAATGATTTTTGAGATATTTAGTAGAAAGTAACAAAGTTATCCACGGGAAGGATTCTTTCAGGACACATGCTTTGCACAACAACCTTAAGGTTTTTCATATTTGTTTTGTTGTGTTAATGATTGTGTAAAGTAGAAAATGCAATACGCCACAAAATTCATAACAGATACTAATAGAAAATTACATCTTTTCCATTCAAATTTGTACAATGATCAAATATATTTCCTATTTAAAATTGAAAAAATATCAAACATCATATCCCCTAAAATTATAGAATATCGTAATGGTTTTGGGATCGTCGAATGTAAAGAATTTTCAAATTGAAAAAAAATGAGAGGAGTCGTCACCAATCTTTTTTAGAATGTGATTGATCACCAAAAAATTATTTTTATAATAAAACTATAAAAACAGGTTTAAAGTTCATTAAAAAGATAAATTTCGATCTATAAAAATCAAGTTGAGTCTGAGGAGTCGATTATGTGTGGGAAATGGATTAGTACTTCCACAATGCTTATAAATTTGTACCAATTAATTATGCGTTATTTCTAGTGTTGGATGAAATAGTTTTAATTTAAAATTTAATAATAATCCTTTCACTTAAAAAAAATAAATTTTTGTTAAAATTCTTTTTTTTAATGAATATTGAAGAAATCTTTAAGTTAAAGAATTATCTTAAAATTCTTCAACATCTAGGCAGAACTTTAAAGATAACTTTTTAATTGATATTTACCACGATATTTCTTGAAAATGAAAATAACATTCTTTGAAGAAGATAATTGTTAGTAACTCTCCAACATCTAAGGCAGAGTACCAAGGAGTATTTCCTTCGAAATATTATTTTTTTAATTTTAAAATTTCACTTTTTGAAGTAAGTATTTTTTTAACAAAAAAATATTTTGTGGCGAAAAAAGTAAACGATGGTATTATCAGATAGCAAGTAACAATTAAAGAAAAAGAAACACAAACGAGTGCAATTAATAACAATAAATGCATGCAAGCCAATAGATGCTGTGTATGATGATGGAATGCAAATTTGAATTTGGATTCCTAAATATAATGAGACCACCTTAGCTCTCTAACATCTAAGCAAAGTTTAGGTACGACTATTTATATTTAAGATCTCATTTTATTATTATACATTTTTTAAAAGTTTTAATCCCATTGTTAAGGTGAATTAAGGACTAGCATGAAAAACTTAATGAAATAAAGTTTCTTAAATATCCCATCATCTAGGCGGTATTCGAGAACAAATTACTTCAAGTGAAATTTTCACACATATCTTAGGATTTTGGAATGGTCTTAGGTAAAGCTTAGGTTGAAGTTTTAAAGTTTGGTGATGATTTTTTTTTTTTTAGTGATGATTCGAGGTTACAAGTCGAATTTAGGGTTTGAGTTAAATTTACGTTTTTAATGAATTTTTTATTTAGGGTTTTGTCTTTAAAGGTTTTGAGATTTTTGGATTTTGGATTTTAGGGTTTTGAAACTTTGGGTTTTGAAAATTTTGGGGTTTGGATTTAAGGGTTTTGAAATTTAGGATTTTGGATTTTAGAGTTTCAATTTAAGGGTTAGGGTTTTAGGATTTAGATTTTTTAATTAAAAAAAACATAAACATCTTTAAAAATCTTCAATATCTGACGGACTTTCGGAGTAAGTTCGATTTTTATAATTTTTGAAAATTAATTAAAATTTTTCATATATTTTTTTATGAAAATTTACTGTTGTTATTATTAATTTATTAATTTAATTTTTTTAATAATTCTCAACATCTAACCAGAATTATTATTTGAAACATGATTATATTCCCTTCAACATCTAGGTAGGGAAAATTTTTTTATTATTCTATTTTGTAATCATTTTATATTTATTTTATTATTATTTATTTTGCATGGTTTATTTTGAAATTAACATAATTATAAAAGATTTTAATTATATATTTCATTACTTATTTTTATCTATTGATTAATTATTTATTGCAACAAAAAATTCATTTTAGTATATTTAAACTTTTTAACATGCATAAATATTAATAATAACATTTAAAATTACAAAAATAATATAAAAAATTTCAAAAAAAATCCAAAAAAAAAATTACCTAAACTGAATTAGTCAATGGTTTGGTCAATGTTGGTCTAGGTCCGATCTGGATTAGTTCGACAGGTTGAACAAATGAAGGGTAGTTCGATGAACGGTTCAATTGAATCGATTCAAGTTTGGTTGAAGGATAGATCGTCAGGTCGGTTATACAGACCTTGAGTCGGGTTGCTGGTCAATACACAGATCCTTTATCCCAAAATAATATTGTTTTGGACTGCTACGCCTATATATAAACCAAGTTTTTTTTAGCTCATTTCTTCTCCCCGTCTAAAAAAAATAACTTTATTTTTTTCTCTCAACCAAAAATCCTTGAAGGTCGACTGATAGCCAAAAGTTAATCACCAACGGTTGCGCCGGCCTTCGTGTTTCACTGTCAGCCACCGATCACCGACATTGAAAAACCTTTAAAAACACCTTAAACCTTCCTTTCTTCATCTTCTTTCCAGATCTGGTGTCCCTTTCACCAGAAACAGTCTCGATCGATGTAGATTAAGGTTTAAGGTTTCAATCTTTTTTTTTTTCTTTTTTTTTTTTTAGAAAAACTAAAACTGATGTGTTTCGTTTGTTTTTGTAAGGAGCTTGGTGTTGGGTTCCTCGTTACGAGGATGACTGTTTTTTCTATGGATTTTTTTGTTTTTCTTTAATTATGGCTGGGTGTTTCGGGTTTTAGCTTTTTGATACGTGAGGGATTTTACGAGATGTTTGGAGTGTGTGTGTGTGTGTGTGTGTGTGTGGTGGTCGTGGTTTGGGCTCTAGCTTTCTGGGTGCTTGGTGAGGGTGAAGGACTTAGGCTCTGGGGAGGCTGGCTTCTGGTTTTGGGTGCGTGTGTGGAGGCCGGGAACTAGGGTAAGGTCGAATTGAGGGTTAGTTTAGGTGTTGGGGCTTTGGATGCAGGCACGGAGACCAGTGGTCTGAAAGGGGTTTTCTGGTAATGGCTGAATGGGGATTCTAGTAGTCTGAGAGTTGGGTTTGCTGAGTGTCCGAGCTTGTGTTTGAGGGTTGAAAGGGAACGAGCTAGGTGCTTTAAAGAGATGGGCATCTGGGTTTTAAGATAATTGGGGCATGGGTTTGTTAGGGTAGGCTATAGGGCTCTAACGAAGGGACTAGACATGGATAGTAGTGGTGCCATGCACAACATTCACTGGCACTATCCCTTTGCTTTTTACATCTTTTTTTTGGTATCTTTCTGTTTGTTTTTATCTTGTTTTTTTTTCTAATATTAAACTAATATAAATATTTTATTATTAATATTTTTTCTATTATTATTATTTTTATTATAATTATTAATATTAATAAACAAAAACTAAAAATATGATTTAAAGCTTTGATAGATCCAGATAAAATTTGATGTTTACAAAAAATAATAATAATTTTATTCTATGTACTTTTCTAATTTCAAAAGCATTAAAATTTAAATAAAATGAATCATTTTGAAATTTTATAAGTTATAGATTTTTTTATAATTTTAAATGTAATAATTAATTTACTTTTTATATAATTAAATAAAAAAATAGTCATACTAAAGTTAAAAATTAATAAATTTATCGTTGATCACTTTTTTTTACACTGTTTCTCTGCCATGGTGAATCATTAGTGTTTGCCCCCACTTTGGGTGGGTCAATTTTTATATATCAATTGTTTATAAAAAATAAAAAATAATCAAAGCATTTTTTTTACAAATGACTTAATAAAAACATCAAAATTAATCTAAATTTATGAATTTAAATAAAAAAATTAAATAATGAAATAAAGCTTCCTTTATCAAATTAGTATGCAAAAAAAAAAAAAGTCAAAAAATTACACTTAGTTTCTTTGGTAAAAACTTTATTCCGATATTTATTTAGACTAAAATATTAGATTTCTTTTTTTTTTTACAATGTTTTCTTTTTCTTTTTCCCAGTTGTTGGATTCTTGACAAATAGTTCTTTTTCTTTTTTTTTTTTATAATTTTCTTTTTTCAATGCTCATAACTTTTTTTTTAATTTTTTAAGTTAATTTCACTAATATCAAAAGAAAGTATTATATCAAACATCAATAATAATTTTATATTTACTTTTGAACCATTGCCTTACTCAATTACCTATTTCATCTTTATTCAAAAATCAATATACCTTTCAATGTTAAAAATAAAGAAGAAAAAGTTATTTGGATTTTCTACAAAATGAAAATGAAAGAAACTTCTCCCTTTAATGAGTTTTCCATCAATGCGTAGGAATATTATTTTACTTACCAATATTTTATCGTATTATAAGTCATCTTACCTTTTAATTTAGGATACCTCCCTTGTCCAATTCCATATTTGGACTGGATAGGTCAGTCCATCCTTTAGTTCTTGTGAAATAAAATAGTTACAAGCTATGTTGAGAAATATGCTTTGGCTATCGCAATCACGCCTTTGCTGTAGAAGATCAATACTCTGTTACATTATCATTGATTTCTTTTTCTTTGTCTTATTAATTTGTTTCAAAGTGCAAATATTTTTTTATATAAAATGTTGCAGTATGAGAAAAAAATACAAGATTGTAAATATTAAAATTTGATTATTAAATTTATTAAATATTATTTTTTAAAATAATTGTATAATTTTAACTAAACTAAGTTTTTTCGAATTCTGAACTACAAATGTTGCAGTATGACTTTGTTTTGATCGCCAAAAGCCCAAAAATCTGTTTATTACATGTCGTCTATATCTCTAGTTCTCTGCCTTCGTTAATACTGGAGAAAAGACTATGAAAAAGGAGCGTTTTCCTCATGAGGTCGTTGTCCGTGTACTAAACGGAATTCCCCTAACATCTTTGCTGAATGTAAAGTTGGTTTGCCGAGCCCGGAGAAGCCTAATACGAGATCCACTTCTTTTTACTAAGCATTTCTTGCACACGGTTGAGGCTGACAATGATCCAAGCTTCATGTTACAAAGCAATTGGCCTATCCGGTATCAGCTTCACTTTCTAGATTTCTCTGAGCATATTGAAGTAGTCTCAAAGAAGCTCCCTAGTTACGCTATGCTTATGAAAATGGTACATTTGCAACCCGTTTACCAGGCTTTACATTGAGCTCCCCAAATTGATTTAAGTATCCAGCTAACGTGGGACAGTTCGGGTTCGGTTTTCATCCAACCACAAAAGAATACAAGGCGGTCCAGATAGTATATCCAAGACGATGGAAAAGAGGCGACTCAAATGTACCTACATCTACTTCAATTCAATCTGAGGTTCAGATTCTAACTGTTGGAAGCCCTGCTTGGAGAAATTTAGGAATGATACCTTACCGTCTTATTTGGCCGACCTCGAAGGTTATGGTAAATGGGAGACTTCATTGGCTTTCTATGCCTAACAAGTATAGTATTGCTAGCTTGCTTATATCGTTTGACCTCGAAACAGAGCAATTCCAAGAGGTTTCTAAATCTGATTGTTGTGGCTTAGATAGGTGTTTTCACCATGTGACGGTTCTACGAGGTCGTCTCTCAGCTGGTGCGTATCATGATAATGAACAATTGGAGATTTGGGTTATGAAGGAATATGGTATGAAGGAGTCTTGGATCAAAGAATTCATCGTCGGAACCAATTACTTGCCCCATACATTGAAGCAAGAAGAGATCTGGTCCTTCAGTAATTCAAATTTTCACTTCCCTAATTCTTTTGTTCAAGTTCTATGTATATTAAAGAGTGGTGAGGTCTTATTGGAGTACAAAAGCAGAGCACTTGTCCTTTATGATCCACGACGTGGAACATTCAAGGACTTTACATTTCCAGACATGCCAAATTGGTTCAAAATAATTACTCATGTTGGCAGCCTCAACTGGCTTGATAGTACTCCTTCCTACTAAGTTTTAAGGTTTAAAACATAGTTGTTTCCTTCATATGCCCTGCGCCTTGTAATTGGTCGCCCTTGTTTCATTGATATCTTCACTTTAGATGGATAAGCTAATAATTTCCCTGTTTATATCGAAGGATTAATTAAATCTTGTTGGAAACAAGCAGACATATGAAAGCAACAACTAAAATGACTTGCAATAGCCCTGAATTTAAAGCTATTTTATCTACGTAGCTTTCAAAAATGCCCAACTGCACCCAACTGTTTATGTTGCATGTATTTCTTATAAGACATTTATGCATGCATGCTTTGGTATGATGTAATTAGCTTGCGACAATAAAATGAAAGTTGCATATGATCCAATAATTCAATATGACCACAAAATATACGAGTTTTAAAACAAAATGAAGAGGGAGGACGATGTCAAAAATTATTACTAATTATTAATTAGCATTAATTTATTTTTATGGCTCCTTCAAATTCATATATGGTTGATTACCGAATACCAATATCCATTTTCCTTACATTTGTTTTTCTTCTTGTATCGACAAGACCAACAATATTTTTATACAATACCGCTATCATTGATGACTTTTTCTATGTTTTAACAATTTGTATCAAACTTAAAATTATGTACCCAAACTTTGTTTTGATCGCCAAAAATACTAAACTTCCATATATGACTTGTCTTCTGCGTCTTGACCTTCGCTAATCATGGAGAAAGCGATCATGGAAAAGAGCAAAGTTGTCAAGACAGACCAACCAGCAGCAAACATGATGGGGCGCCTTCCTCAGGAGATCATCCTTCGGATATTATCCAGGCTTCCTATAACATCTTTGGTGCAATCAAAGTTAGTTTGCCGAGCCTGGCGAAGCTTAATACGAGATCCCCTTCTTGTTAGTCAGCATTTCTCACAGATGGCTGATAATGATCCAAGCTTCATCTTACAAAGCCTTAGGCGTGCCCCGTATGATCAGCTTTACTTTACAGATTTCTCTGATTTTAGCGAAGGAAAGGTGATCTCAATGAAACCAGACAATTCCTCTATGCTTATGTCTTTGGAGGATTCATGCAATGGCTTGCTATGCATGCGTGATTCGCGAGGCATATACATATGCAACCCCTTTACCAGGCTTTCGATAGAGCTCCCAAAATTCATTAACTATCCACCAGAGTTGGGACACTTGGAATTTGGTTTCAATCCAACCAAAAAAGAATACAAGGTTATCCAAATATTATATCGACCACAATTGGAAAAAAGAGACCGTCCTTATGTTAATGAATCTACTTTGGTACAATCTGAGGTTCATGTTCTAACTATTGGCAGCCCTGTTTGGAGAAATCTAGGAATGATATCTTACCATTTTATTAGGCAGACATCAAAGTTTATGGTCAAGGGGAGACTTCATTGGCTTTGTAGGCCTAAAAAGAACACCTGGGCTACCTTACTCATATCTTTTGATCTCGAAACTGAGCAATTCCAGGAGGTACCTAAACCTAATTGCTGCGATTTAGTAAAGTGTTTTCAACATCTGATGGTTCTACGAGGTTGTCTCTGCGTGGGTTCTTCTCATAATAATAAAGAACTGGAGGTTTGGGTTATGAAGGAATATGGTATGAAGGAGTCTTGGGTCAAAGAATTCAATATTGGGTTTTACGTGCCCCAGACATTGCAGCAAAAGGCTTTCCGACGCTTGAGTTATCCATGGGTTGGTTTCCGTAATTTGTTTGTTCAAGTTGTATGCATTTTGAAAAGTGGTCAGATCATATTAGAGTATAGAAGCCAAACACTTGTTCTATATGATCCACAACATGGAACATTCAAGGAGCTTACATTTCCAGGAATACCGGATTGGTTCAAAATAGTTGTTCACATCGGCAGCCTTAATTGTATTGATACTCCTATTAATTTTTAAGACGCGAAAGTAACAAAGCAAATTATTGTAATTCCTTTGGATTTTGATCTTTTTATTACAACAATCTGTTTATTTATATCAGTAACTTTTCCTTTCATTATTTCGTCATTTGCCTTTTTATTATATCTTCAGTTTCTGCTTTTGGATCTTTACCTTAATTATGATTTTTTTCTTCTTAAGAAAAAAGAAAAATGAAGAGAGAGTACAATGCAAAAAAAAATCATTAATTATATTAAACAATGGTGATAGAGCTTCATCTAATTCTTCACTGTTAATAAAGGCTATAGTGCTTAATCTTTTGAAAGGCCCAATAAATATGGTGCAACAAATCACGGTAGAATGAGAATTATTCTACTTAATATATATTATCTATTCTACATAGAATATTTACAACATTTTCTTTTGTTTGTCTTCCTGTGTCGACAAGACCAACAATATTTTTCTACAATATTCTGCTATCATTGATGACCATTTGTTTTCGTTGGTTTACTTTTATCAATTTGTATCAATGTGCAAATGAATTTTGCACCGGCCACTTTGTTTTGATCGCCAAAACCTCAAAACTCCGTCTATAATATCCAAGAAAAAAAAAAAAAAAGAACTGTCTTCTATGTCTCTAGCTTCTCTGATAAACAAGACAGAGCAGAATATGAAGACAACGATGGAGCAACTTCCTTAGGAGATCATTCTTCGTATACTATCTAGGCTTCCAATAACATCTCTGCTGCAATCAATGTTGGTTTGCCGAGCCTGGCGAACCTTATTACAAGATCCGCTTCTTGTTAGGAACCATTTTTCACACATGGCTGACAAAGGTCCAAGTTTTTTCTTCCAAAGCAATCGGCCTAGCTCATCATATCAGCTTTTGTTTATAGATTTCCTAGATATTCATAGCGAAGGAAAGGATGTTTAAGAACTTCCAATTCCTCTACGTCCATGTATTTCGTAGATTCATGCAATGGCTTGCTATGCATGCGAGATGTATACAACCCCTTCACCTGCCTTTACTTGGAGCTCCCAAGATTGATTAACCATCCAGTAGAGGGGGAACATATTGCATTCGGTTTTCATCCATCGACAAAACAATACAAGGTGGTGCAGATAGTATATCGAAGACAATTGATTAGAGGAGTCGGCCTATTTGATGTTACTACATCTACTTTAATACAGTCACAGGTTCATATTCTAACAATTGGTGATCCCGCTTGGAGAAATATAGGAATGTTACCGTATGATTTGACTCGGCCAACATCGAAAGCTTTGGTCAATGGGAGGCTTCATTGGCTTTCTAAGCCTAACAAGAACACCACGGCTAGCTTACTCGCATCGTTTGATCTTGCAACTGAGCAATTCCAGGAGATGCATAAGCCCGATTGTTGTGTCTTGGACCGGTGTTTTCATGATCTGATGGTTGTACGAGGTTGTCTCTCAGCTGGTGCTTATCATGATAATGAACAATTGGAGATATGGGTTATGAAGGAATATAGTGTGAAGAACTCTTGGATCAAAGAATTCACCATTGGAACTTACTTGCCCCGAACATTGCAACAAAATGATCTCCTACACTTCAATAATGCAAGGGCTTGATTCCCTAATTCATCTGTTAGAGTTCTATGCATTTTGAAAATTGGCGAGATCTTACTACAGTATTGACACAGAGTACTTGTTCTGTATCATCCACAAAATGGAACGCTCAAGGAACTAAAATTTCCTGAAATGCCACATTGGTACAAAATAGTTGTTCAAGTTGGCAGCCTGAACTGGATTGACACTCCTATTCATTTCTAAAGAGCTAGAGTATACACCGAAGGAGACGATGTTCCATTTCGACTTTTCGTCTTCTTTGATTGTAACCTGTCTTGCTCTTTTTTTTTTTTTGTCATGTGTCTGCCTTGTTATTCATTGTTTGTATTTTTTTAGATTTTCTCTCAATCTTCAATCTAAATGATCTGATTCTTGAAATCTTTACCTTAGAGCGAAAGTACCCGAGGACTTAAGTTGAAAGAACTTAACAAAAACTTCTACGGTAAATATAAATTTTTTGACCTTATTAGAAGATAATTGAATAATAACCGTTGGATATAAATCATTAATATAAACTATTGATTTTTTTAACTATAAAAATAATTAATTACCTGTTAACCTATTAATCTAATTTTAATTAATTACATTAAATATTATTTATCAAATAAAATAAGAGAAACTTTTAACATATAAATATAATCTATTTAAAATTCCTAAAAAAAGGACAAGATAATATAATATTTTAAAAAATTTAATTGAAAATTAGTTAACGTAAAAGGGTGAGAATTATCATAAAATTGGTATTATTTGACATAAAATGTACTAAAAGTATTGTAACATCTTAAGAGAGAGTTGTGATAATTTTAAACGTAATGAAGATAAGAACAAACATAAAAAGATATTATTATAATATAAATAATTAAGTTAACAACTTAAAAGAATTATTATTTTAAATCCAAAGACTAATTATAAACTAATAAATAAGTATTAACGTAAAAATGTGAGATCAATTGTAAAGTTGGTGTTATTTAACGTAAAATAAGTTAGAAGTATCGTAATACCCTTATAAAGAATTGTGATAGTTATAAATATAATGAAAAGTAACAACAAGTATAAAAAGATATTATTATAATAAAAATAATTAAGTTAGTAATGTAAAAGAAATATTATTACAAATAAAAAAATAATTTTAAACCAAAAAATATAAATTAATGTAAAAAGGTAAAAATAATCATAAAATTAGTATTATTTGACGTAAAATGATTACAAGTATTGTTACATCTTAATAAAATATTAAGATAATTCTAAAAGTAATGAAAAGCAACAATAAGTGTAAAAAATATTATTAAAATGTAAATAATTAAATTGCTAATATTAAAAAATAAGTATTATAAATAAAAAATAATTCTACACTAAAAAATTGGTGTTAACGTAAAAAGATAAAAATAATCATAAAATTGATATTTTTTGGTGTAAAATAATTAGAAATGTTATAACACCTTTAAGAAAAAGTTATGATAATTTTAAATGTAATGAAAGGTAACAAAAAGTGTAAAAAGATATTATTATACTGTAAATAATTAAATTAACAATATAAAAATATTTATTATTATAAATAAAAAATAATTCTAAATACAAAAAAAGTGTTAACGTAAAAAAATAAGAGTAATTGTAAAATTAGAATATGTCATAAAAGTGTCCTAGAAGTGTCATAACGTAAAAAATAATAATAGTTGTAAAATTGGTGTCACTTGACATAAATTAGATTAAAATATTCACAACACCCTAACAAAAAGTTGTGATAAATTTAAATATAATAAAAAGTAAGAACAAGAGTAAAACTTTATTATTGTAACATAAATAATATTTTTAGAAACAAAAAAGAATTATTGTTACAAATAACTAATAACTCTAAATCAAAAAATAAGTGTTAATATAAAAAAATGATGAGAGTAACCGTAAATTTGGTATTATTTGGCGTAAAATAGTTAAAAGTATCATAATACCTTTAAAAAAAATTTTATAGTACTTCTAAATGTAATGAAAGATAACAATAAACATAAAAAGATATTATTAGAACATAAATAATTAAGTTGGCATTATAAAAGAACTATTATTATTAATAAAAAAATACTTTTAAATAAAAAATTAAGAATTAACGTAAAACAGTGAAAATAATCGTAAAATTGATATTATTTAACGTAAAATAGTTAAAAGTATTATTACACCTTAAGAAAAAAATTGAAATAATTCTAAACGTAATGAAAAGTAACAACAAACGTAAAAAGATATTATTGAAATGTAATAAATTGGTAATGTAAAAAAATTAATATTATAAATAAAAAAATAATTCAATCAAAAAATAAGTGTTAACGTAAAAATATGAGAATAATAGTAAAATTGGTATCATTTGACATAAAATATATTAAAAGTATTGTAATACCTTAAAAAAAACTTGTGGTAATTCTAAACATAATAAAAGTTAAGAACAAGCGTAAAAGATTTTATTATAACATAAATATAAGTTGACAATATAAAAAAATTATTATTATAACTTAAAAATAATTCTAAACAAAAAAAATGTGTTGACGTAAAAAAGTAAGAATAATTAAAAACTGAAATCATTTAGTGTAAAATATGTTACAATGTCGTAATGTAAAAGAATAATAATGGTTGTAAATTGGTATCATTTGACGTAAATTGAATTAAAAGTATCGTAACACCTTAATAAAAAATTATGATAATTCTAAACGTAATAAAAAGTAGAAACAAGTATTAAAAAAAACTATTCTGACATAAATAATATTTTTACAATATAAAAGAATTATTATTACAAATAAATAATAATTATAAACCAAAAAATAAGTGTTAATATAAAAAAGGTGAAGATAATCGTAAAATTGATATCATTAGATGTAAAATGGTTAGAAGTGTCATAACACCTTTAAGAAAAATTTATGATAATCCTAAACGTAATGAAAGTTAACAACAAGTATAAAAAGATATTATTACAACGTAAATAATAAAGTTGATAATGTGAAAAAATTATTATTACAAATAAAAAATAATTTTACACAAAATAAGAGTTCATATAAAACAGTGAGAATAATCATAAAATTAATATTATTTTATATAAAATGGTTAGAAATATCGTTACACTTTAACAAAAAAATTGTAATAATTTTAAATATAATGAAAAGCAACAACAAATATAAAAAAATATTATTGAAGTGTAATAAATTTGTAACATAAAAAAAATTAGTATTATAAATAAAAATAATTTTAAATAGAAAAAAGTGTTAAAGTAAAAAGATGAAAATAATCATAAAATTAGTATAATTTGACATAAAATATGTTTGAAGTGTTGTAATATTTAAGAAAAAGTTGTGATAATTCTAAATATAATAAAATATAAGAACAAGTGTAACAAATTTTATTGTAATGTAAATAATTAAATTGATAACATAAAAAATTATTATTATAAATAAAAAAATAATTCTAAACCTAAAAATAAGTGTTAATGTAAAAATGTGAGAATAATCATAAAATTTGTATAATTTAACGTAAAATGTGTTAAAAGTTTCATAACATAAAAAGATAATAATAGTTGTAAAATGAGTATTATTTAATGTAAAACAGGTTATAACTATCGCAACATCCTAAATAAGAATTATGATAATTTTAAACGTAATAAAATATAAAAATAAGTATAAAAAATATTATTTTAAAATAAATAATTAAGTTGACAATATAAAAGAATTATTATTATAAATAAAAAATAATTCAATTAAAAAATAAGTGCTTGAGTAAAAATATGAGATTAATCGTAAAATTTGTATCATTTAGCATAAAGCATATTAGAAGTGTTGTAACATCTTAAGAAAAAAATTTGTGATAATTCTAAACATAATAAAAAATAAGAACAAATATAAGAACATAGTATTGTAACGTAAATAATTAAATTGACAACGTAAAAATTATTATTATAAATAAAAATTAATTCCAAACTAAAAAAAAGTGTTAACGTAAAAAAAGCAAACAGAAAGTGAAAATAATCATAAAATTGATATTATTTGATATCGTAATAACTTAAAAAAGAGTTATAATAATTCTAAATGAAATAGAAAATAAGAATAAGAGCAAAAAAAATTAAAGTAAATAATTAACTTGACAATGTAAAGGAATTGATATTTTTAAATTAAAAGATTCTAAATAAAAAATTATTAATGTAAAAAGATGAAAATAATCATAAAATTCATATCATTAGATGTAATATATGTTTGAAATGTCTTATCCTCAAAAAAAAGTTTTAATAATTCTAAATGTAATGATAAAAAACGTATAAAAATATATATTATTAAACATAATTAATTAAGTTAATTTTATAAAATAAATTGATATTATGAATTTAAAAAATATATTTTTTGTTAAATTAATAAATTAAATAAAATTATGTATACTTTTTTTTATGCTTATTTGTTTATTTGTTAACCTGTTCTTCCTTTTTTCATTTTTTTAAGTTATATTATTCTTATAATTTATCATGATATATCATGAAATATCATGATATCTCATGATTTCCTAATAAAGTTATATATTGTGACCTTACTATAGACAAACTTGAACAAAAATTAATTTTACTAAATAAGGGGTTGGCACACTAAATGAGGATAAGATGTGGATATATCAATGATTTCATATTCTTATAAAATTTATTTAATAGAAAATTTTAAAAATACAAAAAAATTTAGAAAAAAGTAAATAAAAAAAAAGAAGCTCATAGAGAGTACCATGTGGATACTTTTATCAATTTTAAAATATTATTTTCTTCAATTAAATTTATAATATATATAAATATAAAATTAAAATAATAATAAAATATATATCTTTATATATACCTCAAAATGAGTCTAATCAAATTATTCTAAACACGATTTCGTCTCGTTCTCGTTTTTCATAAAAGACGTGGATTCAAAACACTTTTATTTAACCCCATTCAAAGTGTCAATGTGACACTTTTTTTTTTCAACTTTTTTGTTTTTTATTTTTAATTTAATAAATTTTAAAAAACCCAATTGCAAATTTTTATTTTTATTTTTTAAAATCAAGATTGAATTAGATAGATGAATGTATGAAATATATCTTAATTATTTATAAATGTAATATTTTTATCCTAAAAAAATTTAAAACCCCCAAAAAAAGTCACTATAAAACGGGTCTTACTTTGAAAAATAAAATTTATAAAAAAAAATTAAATATAAAAAATTACAAAAAAGTAAAAAAAAAAAGATGATGTGGCCTAAATTTTGATTATATACAAAAATAATGTACTTTCAACCATATATAAACAAAATTTAAGTATTAGATGATGATACAATCTTCTAAGAGACATTTATATAAACGTGCGTATGGAAACACCACAACGCGAGTCATACCTTTTTGTTTATAAGAGAGGAAATTAGTATGGCTAATAATTTTATGAACAGGAAAGGATATCTTTGGGTTTTTCTTTTAATTCCAAATTAGAAAGATTTGGATTAAAAATTTTTATTATATGCAGCCAATATCATCTTTAAGTTAGCATGATGTTTTAACTTATACACGACATTACCAATGATAAATCCAGATATTTGATTTCGTGAAGGACCAATTTAGATTATACTTTCTTTTTTTAAAAAATCTGGTTATATTTACTAATATACCAAAAAAAATGTACTAGAATCAAGATAAAATGCTCACAAATTTATAAATTTCACCAACTCATAAACAAATGCATAAAGAAACAAAAATAAAAGTAATTTTTTTATAGGAACAAAATAAAAGTAAAACATGCTTGGGTTCCTGGATTGGAATCTTGTAGATAAAACTAGAAGGTCAATCAAATTGTTGTTTACTTTGTTGTTTCTTAACACCTATGGCAAGTCTATTGATTTTAGAATTTGTAAATAATGATTTGGAAAAAGAGAATAATAGACAAATAGCAATGTAATTTTAATATTTTGTAAATTAGAGTACTTAAAATTAGGTTATATGAATCCGCAAATGTATGTTTTTAGATAAAAAAAAAAAATAATAACAATTTTAGTTTGAGTGGTTAATTTAAATTTATTTAATATAAATATATATAAACTAGGGGCTTCTAAAATTTTGGGGGATCTAGCTCTTATATAAATCTACTATTGGATATAAACATGCTGTTTTCATCTTACTATATTTGTCCCTTATTGTATTTATGAATTATAAATTTTGAGTTTCAAAATTTTCAAAGTATATTTTTAAAATTTGAATTCAATATAATAATATTTTTAAAAAATGGTCTAAGCTAAATTTATTTAACCGAAAAAGTCAAACATGAAAATATTTTACCATTTCATTTGCTTCTAATTTGTTTAATAACCAAACAAAGTTGATAATTTATCTCTCACTTTGTTTTGTTAATTTGTTCCTTTTTGTTCCTTGACGATTTTATTTTCAGCTTCATGGAATTGGATAGATTAGACGAACAGTACTTTTCTGCAATCGAGAAACATGCTCTGGTCGCCTAGAAATTTTGGTCAGTGCATAAATTATTCAACCCTGAAGACTTTGTTTTGATCGCCAAGAAGTTTTGGTTTGTGCATAATTAATGTGTCTTCTATCTCTCGACCTTCGCTAATCATGAAGATAGAGTTCAACAAGAAGGAGCACACTTTGTCACGACAGATCAAGCAGCAGTAAACAAGATGGAGCGTCTCGCTCAGGAGATTGTCCTCCACATGCTATCCAGGCTTCCGGTAACATCTTTGCTGCAATCAAAGCTAGTATGCCGAGCCTGGCGAAGGTTAATCGAAGATCCACTTCTTTTTACAAAGCATTTTTCCTACATGGCTGACAGTGATCCAAGCTTCATCTTACAACCAGATGGCCCGTCCCATATCAGATTTATTTTGTAGATTTCTTTTCTCACAACCAAGGAGAGGTGATCTCAAAGAAACTTCCTATTTCTTTTATGCATATGTACTTTTTGGTAGATTCATGCAATGGCTTGCTATGCTTGCATGATTCTTCAGAAAACATCTATGTTTATAATCCGTTTATCAGGTTTCCCATGGAGCTCCCAAAATTGATTAAGTATCCTCCAAGATTAGGATTGTATGGATTTGGTTTCCTTCCAACAACAAAGGAATACAAGTTGGTCCATATATATTATCATAGAAACTTTAGACCTGGAGGCGACCCTCAAATTCCTGCATCAACTTTAGAACAATCTGAGGTTCATGTTCTAACAATTGGAAACCCCCAGTTGGAGAAATTTAGGAATGATACCTTACCGTTTCCTTTGGCAACCATCACAGGTTTTGGTCGGAGGCAGACTTCATTGGCTTTCTGACCCTAACAGATACACCAGAGCCGGCCAGATCATATCCTTCTACCTAACAACAGAGAAATTTCAGGAGTTCCTTCCTAAACCTGATTACTGTGGCTTAGTTAGGTGTTTCCATCAGCTGGTGGTCTTACGAGGTTGTCTCTCTGCAGCTGCTTATCATGATAACGACAAACTGGAGATTTGGGTCGTGAAGGAATATGCTGTGAAGGAGTCTTGGATCAAGGAATTTACCATTGGAACATACTTGCCAACAACATTGCGGCAACATGATCTCAAATTAGTCCTTAATTCCAAGGACTATTTCCCTGAAACATTTGCCGGCGTACTATGGATTTTGAAAAATGGTGAGATTTTATTGGAGTACATGGGAAGGGAACTTGTTCTATATGATCCAAGACAAGGAACATTCAAAGAGCTTATATGTCCTGAAATGCTTAAGTATCTTAAGATTATTGCTCATGTTGTTAGCCTCATTGGGACTGACAATACTGTCATTATTTCTTAAGAAGTAATCTGTAATTAATGGATGTTTCCTTTTTGTTTGGATCTGCTTGTTGAAAATCAATCTTGCTTTATAACATTTCATATACTTTGCCTTCTCATGGCATTGGTTGCCTAGCTTAAATTTTCAATTCCATCAATCTCCAAACATGTGCTTTTGATTTCATCACAGTTGATGATACAACTTGCCTTACATCTAAATTTGCAGGAAGTTCAAGGTACCAAGCCATTGAATCCTGCATCGGATTGTCTACATATATTCATTTTAATGTCCAGCGACACCCAACTAGATCGCATTACTTGGAAACATATGTAATGTGAAAGAAACGAATAATTAAATAGATGAAATAATCGATTAAGTTGAAAACTGTTAAAGGTTAGTCAATCGACTAAGCATATATATAAGTTGATCAACTAACATCATAAAATCCAAGTTGGAACACTTTTAGATCAAGTTGATCGATAAACCCTTTCGATTAATTAAAAGTGAAATTTTGATTATGGAGTGAATTAGTCGACTAACCAGATGAAGTTAGTTGATTTTTAGTAATCTGAAAGTATACAAATAGAAACAAATGGTTAATTGACTACCCTTAAGATATCTTTCACTCTATAATCTACATCAACTAGTTTCGCTTTCTAATAATTTTTTTTATAAATCGCTTTATAAGTATTTAATTTTAGTTATCATAATTTAAATTTTAATCATTGAAATTAAAATTTTAACATTTTATCAATTCACACTGTTGTTGGTAAATCTTTTCAAATCGTCATTTTCTTTATAAATGGTTATTAATGGCATCTATTAAGATCCAACAAATATGTCATCAATTATTATAATTGAAAAGGTAAATTAATTGGTTGAATAACATCAATATAAAGAGATATATCTCTCTTGGAAAAATTTTCCATAAACAGCAGAGATAGAATCATTTCAACGCACAAAAATACAAGTTTTAATATCAATCCTTTTTCCTTGAAATAGTTAAAAGTCTCTTATGCATTTTTTATTGGAGAAAACCCTTATGTAAAAATAATTCTCATGTTTAATGACTTGAATTCACTATAATAAATATGCAACTAAACATAAGTTTCATTGTATCTTAAAATTATTTGATTAAACTCTGTTTCACACCATTAAGTTTGAATTTATAAGTTAAAAAAAATTAACATTTACTTTTGAAATAATTTCTTTTTTCTCTTAACTTTTCTTTTACACTCACCAAATAACAGAGTAGAGCAGTAAAGATCCAACAGTATTTTTTATGGAAAATGGGAATTAATTGCAACCCTACAAAAGCAAAAGGAGTTACTCTGCTCCGTTTTATTTTCTTTGTTATCATTTGACTTGCATGAAGTTAAAAAATTATTTTAGTGTATTTTTCATTAAAATTTTAATTGTTTTTATGAAATTAATATATTTAGATTTTTTATAAATTAAAAAATAAAAAAAGTTACTTGTAGGACATCTCAAAAAACAAAAGCAGACAAAGACAATGAGATAGGGGATTATTACAATGGAAAAGGTAAATTAACTTAAGGTAAGATTTAAATAAAATTTTTAACCTAGTGATTATTAAAAGTTTTATTAGATAAATATAGTGATATACTATAATTCTATATTGTATCTCTAATTAAAGATCTAAAATTATACTACCAGGTCGGTGGACAAAAAAAAACGACAGAGCATCGTTATCAAATTTGATCCGTTGATTTACTCGAATCTGAATGGTCAGGAACTAAGATGTTTCCGTTGTTTGTGCGTCAAGCATCCACCTTTCCATATCGTCCTGACTTTAACTGTATATAAATATTACCCTCGGAGAGGTTTGTTTCTTCCTCGCAAAGTTTGTTCAAATTCCTTCAACTTCCATCAAAGGCAAAGAAAACCTAAGAACTCGGGTCAAGTCTCTTTTCGTTGTTTTTTCGACGGTATAATTCGATGATATTCCTGTTGTCAAGTTCGGTTATGTTTCTTGATTAAGAGGCCTAGGGAGACTGTGACTTGACCAAATTTTTGTTAGATATGAAAGCGTTTCCTTCCTATAGTTTCCAAATTAAGATTCACATGGTTGTGCAATTTGATTGAACCAGGTGCAGCGAAGATGGAAAAATAGTTAAAACCAATAACATTACAATTATGGGTTCCAATATAATGTTTTCTTTTATTCTATGATCAATGTCCTGATCTCAAGAATCTTAACAGGCTAATATGATCAAGTAATTTATATCAATTTAGTTATTTCCTTTCACAATTCTTTCAGCTTGCCTTTCATGCACCCCATATCTGATGAATCTCATTTTCTAATTCCATATATGGAACAAATAGCTTTTATCTATGTGCGGACATGCGTTTTACACCCTGGATTTGTTTATTTGATTGGCCTGTGTTTTGCAGGTTCGATGCTGTAGGCGACAAATTAATATATGAAACAGAAAATCTTTCTCGAGTAGTAATGGAGCATCGTAGTTATGTTCCTTTTTTGTTGATCATGATCTTGCAATCACAAACTAGCTTGTCATTGTCATGGCCTTCATGGGGAAGGGTTCTGTTTTCTGGACAGGAACAAAGCGCGGAAAATCAATTCCATAATTGGGCAATAACAAGGGATTTTTCTGCAGAATTCTCACTAAAAGCCGTTGATTATACGGAAGGAATTCAACTGGTAGAAAATGCTAAAAGAAAACTGGTCAGCTCCAACTCATGTTGGCAAAGAGCTTATCAACAAATATTTGCCGCCTGCTCTGAGATCATTGGGGATGACAGCGAAAAACGGAAAAGATTTGCTTGGGATCTTTGCAATTGCTTTCAGAATGACTCGGGAAGGCCCTATTTTCCTCACTGTCAACAGGAGTCTTCGATGCAAAAATGTCTTGCAAAGTTGGATGACATTTCCTATCAAACTTATCTTCAATTCTTTCTTGAAACCAACACAATTTGTTATCAGCTACAGTAAGTACTATTTACTGATTAATAGAAAAGATTTTAGAAGCAATCTGTTATTTGCTGTTGTATATAGAATTATGACAATTTATTGATTTTAAAATTGTTTTACAAATGAACCAAACTTTGATTCTGTTTTAAACCGCAGGGCTACTGCATTCAGGCTTCAAACAGAAAAATTGGTGAATGATTTGAAAAACACAGCTCATATTGCAGAGGAAAAAATGGATAACATGGAAATGAAAACAGAGCAGTTGTTACAGAGCTCAAACAACATTCTAAGTTCTCTTAATACGATTGATCAACACTCCCAGCAAGTTGCTGAAACAACTAAGAATGTGTCGGATCACATGGATATTGTAGTGGAACACTCCATGGCGGTTTTCAAGCAATCTCAACAAATCGCAGCTTTTCAATCAGAATTGAAGACAGGACAAGAGCAAATGAAAAGTAATTTGGAAGAAGGGATGGCAACGCTTAATCACTCTTACAAAGACTTGGGTGATAGACTTGATGACATAAAAGATGAGACTGTTGAAGTAGAGAAGAAAATAAACGAAGTTGGTGATGCAATGTCTGAGAAAATGACTACCTTGCAGAGCAGAGCAGATGATATTGGGAAAATGACGGGAATTTCCCTGGAAAAACAGAAGCAGCTTTTAGATAAGCAATCAACAGCTCTTGAGGGTCTTCAAGCGATTACTGAATTTCAATCTCAAGCACTAGCTGAGAGCAGGTAACTCTATTTGCAGAGCATTTTATGAGCAAGTATCATTACATCAACAGAATTTATTGAAAATATTTACCTAGAAATAGCTCATCGACCCTAACTTTGCAGGGCTTCGCTGAAAGAGTTGGCTGAATTTGGCCATACGCAACAAGAAATGCTTCTTCAGCGGCAACAACAGCTTGAACAAGCCCATGAACATCTGGTTGAGAATTCAAAGTCTATATTAGCAGCTCAGGTTTGTGTTTTATATCTGCATTGTTACTCAAAACAACATGATTTGTTTTATACTAATTTGATAGCGCTTTCTTCACAAATTGAACGTTGGAAAATATCAATACAGGAAGCTTTTGAGTTCAAGCAAGCCCACATGTTTGCAGCTTTGGATAAGCTCTTTAGCCTCCATAATGCCATGTTGGTTGAATCCCGTTTGATCAAAGCTTTCTTCCTTTATTGCTTATCAATATTTGTACTCTATGTGCTTACCAGTACAAAGCAAACATACACCGTGAGACCCCGACTCTATATTGGTATGTATGTACATCTTTTTTTTTTTTCCTTTTAAATTGAACAATTGCTTTATTCAAATGGTCATATATATATACATATATATATATATATAATTCATTACATTTCTTAATTCTGACAGGTTTATGTGCTTCATTCATGATTGAAATGGCAATACTGCGATGTTCCATGAATGATATTGAGCAACAAACATGGCTTCTTAATCTGGTTAGGCTGCTCTATACGATCCTTGCATCGATCCAACTTCTATTCGCCATATATTCATATAGGTATATGAAGGGATCATTCTTCCTTTTTTGTTCTTTTTTCTTACTTTCATTTGATCAGACTAATGTGTATGAGTGTGTGTGTGTGATTCATAAAATTACTTTAAATGTCTGGCTGTTTAGTAATAACGATATCTAAGTTTAATATCTGAGAGCGATGCCTTCACTTCGTTGCAGGGATTACGAAATGTTGAACCATCAAATGCTGCTGACATTGATTGAGAAGGTTAATAGCATCCGGAAAAACTCAGACTTGTCTTGGGAGACAGATAGTGATGTGGACTGGTCATCCTGGATTGATACCGAATTTCCAGATGATGTAGACAATCTCAAGGACCCTGACTATATGCCTCCGGTTCCAGCAGAAGAGAGTAAAGAGAATTCATTTGAAACTTCCCCAATTTCAAGGAAATATGATCTCAGACCCCGCCATGGATGTCGAAGTTTTCTCTAATTTAACAAGCTTGCTGATTACGGTTGTCCTCGAAAGGTCCCTTTCCTGCCAATCTGACTACTTGATTACAGCTATAATTTCGTGCCAGTCGAATCACCGGAAGATGTATTTAGCAAATAAGGTTAGACGGCGATCAAGGACCTGAAAACAGTTGTCCTCTAAATATCTAGGCCATTACGTTGTCAGGATGCCAGGATATTTACATTCGAGCCAACCTTCCGTTTGTTTCTAATTGTATTAGTGAAAGCTCGATTGCTTCAAAATTCTTAACAATGAGAAAATACTAAGAGCAAGCTTTATATATATATATGCCATTAATAAACAAATTTAGACTGCATAGTTATTCAAACAGAACTGGATTACTGGATTAATAGCTGTTGCTGGGTAGACATGAAACAAAACTTTTAGCTCGTAGCCACGCACAAAAAAGAGACCCGCACTACACAACAACATTTTTCCGATTAACCCTGAATGCTTCATATGTAGTTATTAGTCAATCAGCCATTCAACTTTCTTAAATTGTTTGCAATATTAAATTGTAAGATTTTGTTTCCATTCATTGAAGCTAAATTAAGAAGAGAGATTTTTCCTATTTTCGCAACTACGGTCTCTTTTGGTTACTAGAAAGGGTGTCCAACTATCTGGCAGGCTTGGGCATAAATTTTTAGGTTTGAGCTTAAGTCGATTGAAATATTTAGGGCCATGAACCTAGGTTTGGGTACGCCTACTCGGACCGTACTCATCCCTAGCCCATATAGAATATTGGAGTCTAGAGATTAGAGAACACAAATTTATGGAATATATTTGATATGGCAGTTAATATTAGCATATCGCTCCAATTTATACAGCATTAGATTTGGGTATACCAACTACGCAGGGAAAGAGAAGAAAATGGTGATTTCAAAATTTAAAAAAAAAAAGGAAAATATGAGAAGTTTTACAAGATAAAATGAAATTAATAATAACTAATGGTATGATAGTCGTCATTTATTTGGTTTTTCTACGATGGTGGATCGATTTCAGCTTTTGGAGTCTGAAAAGTTATGTTTTGTACATTCTTCTTGTTTTGTCTTTGTTCAAGTTTAGTTTTTATGGCAACACCGTGTAATCAATGTATCATACTTAAATCAATGTTGGCGGAGTTTTCTTAAGAAGCAAAGGATTTTTTAGTTGTATTCAATATTTTTTTTGGTTGATTTAAGTATGTTTATTTGTATTAAACCTAACAAATTCATTAAAATTGCCTTCTTATAACTTCTCAACAAATTATATCCACGAAAAAAAAAAGATTTTGTTAATTTAGGTTACTTACTTATGGTTGATGCTTTATTTTGATAGTATATATTTGTTGGCTGGTCTCTTCTATTGTATATCCTAATCTTTAATCCTTTGGTGGATTATTTATATTATTTTTTTCTTTCAAAATAAAAATAAGATAAGTGAGGTTGGTTTTTTTTTAAGTTTCATTTATAATTAAATATTACGTATATATAATTAACTGAATAATTAATTAATCATATCATAATAAAGTTATAACTACTAAATAATCAATTAAAAAATTATAACATAATTAAACAATCAAAATTACACGTAATAAAATTTGAATCCAAGATCTCGTAATTTTAAAATTTCTTTCTTGTCACTAAATTAATGCTTAATTAGTAAGTTAAGTATATTTTTTAAAAGCAAGTAAAAGGAAAAAATTAATGTGTTTTTATAAAAAATGAAAATACATATAAATCATTTTTATATTTTGTTATTATGACTAATTTATCTTATTTCTATATAAATTTATTAGCTACATAAATAGAAATCACTTTATATCACTTTACTCGTGATACCAAACTCAATCAATCACTTTGTGCTTTATGTACAGTATAAATATCAATATTTATTTTTACTAGATTTCTTATAATTATCTACTCATCATAATTATGAATTGTTTGGATTCATAGGCGTAGGACTTTCTTTCCTTTTTCTAATCAAGAGGAGCATTACAGCTGGAATCGAGGATTTCCACGGTTCTACTTCTACCTCAATTCGGATCGGACTCCATGATTTTTTTCTCTATTACATCAATACACCTTTAATCATTATTCACAAACATGAATTTCATAAGTTATACATATAAAGATAGATTCTACACGTGTAAATGATAATAATAAAAGTTTTTTGAAAAATAATTTCACAAAAAATGATTCAAAAGGAGCCTGATCCACCTCAAATTTCACTCATGCTTACGTAAGTTAAACTAAATCGTCAATAATTCTTGTAGTTTATTAATAAAATGTTAAATTTTTAATTCTAGTAATCAAATTTTAATCCTTAACAAAATTAATTATATATAATTAAGACTAAATTTCCCATATTTTTGTTTTAGTTGAATTTCTTTGATCAAACATTTTCAACTTTTATCAAAATCATTTTAAACCTTTTATTTAATTAAATTTTAATAAATATATACTTGAAAATTATTTTATTCGATAAATTTAAGTAGAATTTCTTTTATATAGATTAAAAAGTAGCAAAAATTAAAAAATATATCGACTAGTAAAAGTCAAAATATATATAAGCATTATTTATAATTAAATTTGTTCATGAATCTAATCAAATTAAATTGATTTTTTAAAAAGTTTGTCTAAAATTTAACAGGATTAATTGAATTTAAAAGTGTAATATTTAATTAAAAATATTTAATAATTAATATTTAAATATATTTAAATTTTAAATTAAATAAAAATAAATTTATTAATAAAACAAAATTTTACATCGGACGAAATCAAATCTAGATTCCAAAATTCATGGCCATCTGACTTGACTCATAAATATATCTATTTATAATAATCGTTGTGGAAACTTTAAGCTTTCCTCAAGTCCATTTTATTAAGGCGGCGTCCAATGTGTAAAATTACGAAGAAAGTAGCAATTTCTAACACCCACTACCCTTTGAAATTCTAATTTTAATAATCTTTCGTAATGAACGCTACTGATCTTAATCAAGTAAAGCTTAGTCATTATCAAAGCTCAATTATTTTCCATCATTTCTTGATAATATTCTTTATCTGCTTGTCTTTTTCAGTGCATGCGAGAAAGTGGGGAAAAAAAGGGGGAAATCTACAGGAAATTTTAGAGCTAAATTATTGCACTACTTACGAAGTCGTGTTGAATAAGCAAAAGATTTAAAAGACAAAAGGAGATCCAAAGCTATTTTCATTAGAGATTATGGATGATGGGATGTCATGATCTAGCTTTCAGAATTATGTTTCAGGATTGTTATTGGTTAGATATTTCAGCTTAATTTGGTTTTCCCACTAAACTTATGATTGCTAAGAGGACAACAAGTGTAGCTGAAAGGTGTTGCTACAAAATTTCCACGACTTATCAAGAACCAAGCATGGAATATTAGAGCATTGTCATTAATTATTACCCTTTTGTCTTTTATGTGTGTATATATATATAAGTAAAAAATAGAATAAAAGAGTTAGTAATTGTCTCACTAGTTATAATTATCTTTAAAAAAAAAACCATTGCCAAAATAAAGAATTAATTACATAATTTTTTTCTTTTTTGAAATTTATGTAATAGTATACGCTTTACACCTCAAATATCATATTATCCCCATTATTTTATGTTAGAATAACCTAAATATATATAAAACTTACACTTTTTATCAATTAAAAGTTGTAAATTAATGAAGATAACTGTGTATATCTCTTCATATTAACTTCGAAATGTTTTAAACTTTCAACTTTGCAAATGAACTATGTCGGATGTATAATTGAATGAGAAGTGGTGCCACTTGTTGGAAAGCAACAAATAACTCACAATTTTTTGAGATAAGGATAAGGAGCAGATGGGACTTTAAAGTCTTAAAACTAGCGAGTATATCAAGTACTATATATTTTGTTTTTCATTTAATCCTACTTTTTAGTTGACAAATTTTTGGACACACAAATTTTGAACTTTCTTCTCTTTTTCATATATAGTGGCAAATTGAAGTTTGGGTTTCACAATATAGGGAGACAAATAAGCATAAGAACCTCTTATTTTCTTATTGAAAAGTAAAAAAAAAAAATGATAAACAAGTAAGAAATTGCTATTAAATGTCAAAATTGCATCAGTGTAGTAATTGCATATATAATTTTCTTTTTGAAATGCGAAAGAAATCTTGTTGGAGAAAATAAGAAAGGTTCACAGCACTCATGATAGAAAGTGTCACTAAATGTCAATAAACTCATGATAGAAATGATAAAACGTTACTAAAAGGTCAAAAGGTATATTTTCACTCTTTCTATACATATATACACGCATAATTAATGTATATATATTTTGAAATATTTATACAATATTAATGATGAAAATTTTAAATTTCACAAACAAGATTGAATTATTATCATATTTTAAATTAATAATTAATTAAGACATTAATTTTATAAATATACTCTAATGAAATATTTGTCAACTTTTTAATTTTGCTATATGAAACTTAAAATCTCCATTTTTTTATAAAAAAAAATACTTTCAAGAAGAATAACTTCAATTATTCCTTATATGGCAATCATAAAATCTACTTTTAATGAAAACTAAAAAAGCTCCAAACTCATTGTGTAAAAAATAATAATCTACATATATACATGTGTATATTTTTACACCTCTCCCATTAATTTGTGGTCTTGTTCAAACGATTTATAATATCCTTCCCTAAGGAGGGTAACCTACCTCTTGTGGTGACATTGAAATTAATATAGTCCATAATTTACAAATGAGAAAAAATAAGTCAATAAAAGAACGAGTGTTTGCCCACAAAATTAATTGAACGGGGTGGCACTCACCACCACTAGTGCACATTAGAAATTCCATTACTATTATTATTATGATAAAGAAAATGGAGTTGGAGCGGTTGACTATCATTTTTTTTTCCATGTCCCACTAAACTTGGACATAAACCCAACCACATCATTTCTCCTTTGAGTATTTTCCCTAGACTCTTACCTCATTTCCACACTACTTATGAATTTTCCATTAGATGATTGTATACCACAGCATTTATAATTAACTGGTTTTATTCTTTTGGGATATGGAAATGTCAAAGTAATGTAGACACTAAATTTGTCTAGGTCTTTGCCTTAGTTTTAAAACCGGATCTGAATTCACTATTTTTGTTTCGTTCTTCATTTTATTTTATTTTTTTATTTTGATTTTATAATTTAGTATTAAAATAAAATATTAATCAGATATTAATAATAATTAATTAAACCAAAAATACAAAAAAAAAAAAGCAAAAACCAAGAGGGCTAGTGCCAATGGGTGCTGTGCACAATATCATTGCCACCCCTCTATCCACCCCCTATTCACTAGAGCACTGGCCACTCACTTTCCTGTAGAACCACTCCACTGTAGCCCTATCAACACCCCCTGAACCTTCACTAGCCATTATCTGCCCTAACCGGCTTTATAAAACCAATAACCAGAAAAAGACCAAGGGGGGATTGAGCTACCCATTACACACCATGCACCAAGAAAGCACAACTTAGCCTCTCTTTTGTGCTAGTCCTAGAACCCTAGCGAAGACCTAACCAAAACCCATGCCCTAGATAGCCCACTAAAAAACCACCAAAAAAATTTTTTTGCCAAAAAATATTTTAGAAAAACTCATCACCAAAAAAGAAAGAAGAAAAACCTAAACAAAAAAAATCAAAAACACAATCCTCCCCTTTAGGGAGGAACCCATCACCAAAAGCCCTTGCAAAAAAAAAAAATCAATTTAGCTTTTATAAAAAAATATTTAACTGAACCTTTAAGGTTCGATCTAGGGTGTTTCAATGAGATTCGGATGAAACTAGACCTAAATCTATGTTTAAGGGGTCGAGAAAAATTTTTTAAGAGTTTTTAAAATTTTTCGATGACCAACACTACAGCCGACGATACTAACAGTGACCAGCATGGCAAACGGTGACCAACCGATTGAGGTAGAGAGAGAAAGGGTTTAAAAAAGAGATGAAGAGAAAAATAAAAAAAATTTGGGATTTTATAAAAAAAAAAAAGGGAAAACGATGTCGTTTAGGAAGAAGCAAAACAACACCATTTGAGCCCCAAAATCCGTATGTTAGCCCTAACTAGACCCGAAATCCGCACACTTGACCCCGACATCCCTCAGCATCTAACCAGTCTAATTGAACTAACTCAGACTAGATTAAACCAGCATTGAACCATCGAATCGCCAAATTAACGTTGACTAGTTCGGTTTAGGTAAAAAAAAATTTTTTTAATTTTAATATTATTTTTATTATTTAAATTTTATTATTAATATTTATGTATATTAAAATGTTTAAATTTGCTAGAATAAATTTTTGTTGTTTTATAATAATAATTAATAAAAATAAATAATGAAATATATAGTTAAAATTTTTTATAATTTTATTAATTTTAAAATAAACCTTATAAAATAAGTGATAAAAATAAGAAAAAAAATTTATTCGATGACGAGATTTTAAAAGTATTCCGAGTAGTGATGCTTTATGAAATCCCTAAGTGAGAATGTTTTTTTTAAATATTACCAATATATTGAATATTTATAAAAAAATCTTTAATATGATAAAAATTTCTGTTTTCTTCAAAATTTTAAATAAAAAAGGCAATAAAATTTCTAAAAAAGAAAATGAAATATATGCATCAATATATTGTTATTTGCACTGCATGTACGACCAAAAAAAATTTTTTACTAAGAGTAAATCCGAGCTTCTTAGAATAAGATTTCAAGGTATTTCGAAAACTGATGCCTATGAAATCTCTAGAAGAGAAAAAATTCTTTTAATGTTACCAATGTACTAAAATATTTTAAGAATTATTTCAATAAAAAAGTTTCAATTTATTTTTCTCGAATAAAACGTAATAACCAAAATAATAATAATAATAATAATATCAAAACTTCGATAAACAAAGAAAGTCAAGAAAATTACTTTTTAAACATCAAAACTAAGACTGTTTTTGTTAGGATTAATAGATAACATGTAATTAATTGACACAGTTTTAAACGGTCACTGTGAGGGTGCTAATCCTTCTTTATGCATAACCGACTCCCATATCCAGATTGTTTTCGTAGATCTTAAAATTATCTTTTTAATAAATTTTAATTAATTTTAAAATTTCATTAAAAAGATATGTTTTAATAAGTGACTAATCGCACTTAGCCAAAAAAAGATTGGTGATGACTCTATTTTTTATTTTTTATTTTCAAATTCATCGAACGACTCCAAAACCATTACGACAAGCAAATTTTCAATTTATCTCTAGCTAGTACTGTTTACACAACTTTAATTTGACAATAATCATAGAAAATTTTGTTTCAAACAATTATTTTATATATATATATATATATTGTAGACACCAATTTTGACTATTGTATTTTTTTATTAATATTAATATTATTTATTAATTAATTAATTTAAAAAAAAGAAAAAAAAGTCAAAAAAAAAATCTTTTGGTTTCAACTCTGGTAACTGAAATCAAGCTGAAGATTTGTTTTGTTCTGAACTCCTAAAACACGAAATCTGGTTCCAAAGTCACATAGACCAAATTTTCCATAAATTTCCAGAAGATCTGATAATCCAAAATCTATAAATAAACTAATATTATCTGCATAAACAGAAGATTCGAAAACATAAAATATAAGGAAACACAACAATAAAATAAAATAGCTAAAATCAAATAAACATTTCAAATGAATATTTCAATAAAAAGTTATTTTTTATATATGCTTTTGAAAAGTATTTAAAGAATTAGCATAAAAGTGATTATGAAGAATTTTTAAGAATTAAGAAAATTTTTATTGGCGTCGAAATTACTTAAAATAGTTTGAATTGATTTCGAGACCAACATTAATATTGATAATATTATTCGAAAACGTTAATTTTTCAAAATTGGATTATATTTTTTTAACGCCATTAAAGTTTTCGACCACCAATGCACGACAGTGACCAATAGGAAATTAGGTTATCACGACAACCGACAAGGGGTGCTGGGATTTTAGAGAGAGGGGCTTTGGGGTAGAGAGAGAGAGGGGAAAGAAAAAAAATTGAAATAGGCCTTTTATAGGCCTTCCAAAACGATGTCGTTTTGGGCATCTGGATCGAACCCGACCGGCGCAAGACCGCGCGTTGACCCACGCTCTAACTCGACTCGTTTCGTAGGTTTTTCTTTTCTTTTTCCTTTTATTCTCTGTTTTGATTTTGATTTTGATTTATTTTATGTTATTTTTTATGCTATTTTTTATATAATATTATTGTTATTATTATTTTATATTATTACTAGTAATAATTTTTATTTCTTTAGAAACAAATAAATAGAATAAAAATGAAACTGAAATAAAATAGAGATAAAAAATATATAATATAAATAAAAAATTAAAAATAATATTAATAATTTAAAGGAAATAGATTCTATTACAAGCAAAAATATTATTTAAATTTCACCAAAAGTGTTGTGATAATTTAGAAAAAATAATTTTTTCTAAAAAATAAAAAATTATAAAAAATAAAAAATAAAATGTTTAAATGAATCTTTTAAATGCAATTTTTAGAGAAAGCTAAAAGAGTTTAATTTTTTTTTAATTATTGCAAGTAAAAATAATTTTTTGGATTTCACCGTAGAGTTGGGATAATCCAAAATTATTTTTACTTAAATAAAGATTGATTTAAACAATATAAAACAATAATAAATTATAATAATAATAATAATAATAATAATAATAATAATAATAATAATAATTGATATTTTGAATATTTAAAAATATAGAAAATTGAAAGAGTTTGATTTTCTTCAATACAAAGAAGAGATTAATATTTAGATTTCACCGGTGAGTCGGGATAATGTAAATTTCTTCTTATAAAAAAATAATTAAATAATAATAATATAAAATTTTAAAATAACCATAATATTTAGATTTCACCGAAGAGTTAGGATAATCTTAAAATTTGTTTAACAAATTTTGGGAACTCACCAAAGAGTCGGGATGTTCTTAAAATCCTTTTTCAAATAAATAATTAAAATATCTTATGACAAAGTCTTTGAGAATATTTGTGAATGGTCAATTTTCTTGAAATATTTTCTAAATAATGATTTTTTATAAATTCCACCAAAGCGTTGGAGAATTTATAGAATACGAAATAATAATAATAATGTTAATTTCATAATAGAGAAAAATGTTTTAAAATAAATTTTAGAAAATTAAACTTAAATAAAAAAAGATCTTGTTATCAAAATTATAGGATTTCGCATGTTTAAATGGTATCATTCTTCAAACGGGCGATGTGAGGGTGCTAATTCTTTCCTCACTCGTAACCGTACTCTTGAACTTAGTCCTAATTTCGCAAACCTAAACTTTTTTTGGTAAGTTTTAATTAATTTTAAGATTTTTACTAAAGGATGATATTTTGGGTGGCCAATCGCACCCTATAAAAAGATTGGTGGCGACTCCGAAAATTTTCACCAAGTCCAGTGATCGAGTCCCCTTAAATGAAAAATCGTTATGACAGCTTGGCGACTCAGTTAGGACGCTTCTGAGTCAAGCCAAAAAATTAAACATGCGCCATCCAAATTTTGATTTCATGGTCTTTTCGATATTTAACTTTAATTTCTTATCTCATATTCGAATATTAAAATTTTTTCATTTGGTTGTGATATGTTATTATTTTATATTATTGCTAATTATATTGTTAATTTTATTTATTACATTCCCTCACACATGTTCACATTAACATTCATGCATGAGCTCTATACCCGGGCTCTCAAATCTATCAATTTTTAGGAAGGAGTAGAGTACCTACACTTGCATGAGATTATAATGCCTTCGCTTGGGTTAACTAAATACTTTCACTCAAGTTGAACTCTTTTCGTCGGTAGCCCATTATGGGTGAGGATCGAGGGCCTTACTAGTCCAGAGTGGATGACAGTGAGGATCATTTGGGAACCTTTTTAGCCTATGTTAATTACCAAACCATGCATATAGTGAACCTTAAAAAACCAACCTTAGATAAGGCCATACTATTTTTTATTATACCGTAAATTAGGACACATTAGGAAATATTTATTTTAATGTGATTACTAACCCTATTTTGTTTTGATATCCTTTTGTTTCATGATCATGCATCATCATAAACATTTGCATATGGGATGTGTTTATCAATATGCCAATATTAGTAAGAAGATTTTCAGTCTTGCTTCGAAAACACCACATAATGTTCTCAGCTTCGAAGCTCACCGTGTGTGAAGAGACCAAAGTGGTGATAACTCTATTATTAGAAGCCCAAAGTAGAATGGAAAATTGTTTGAAAGAATCTGAACAAGAAATTTTGCCTAAAGAAATCAAGTTGGGACTTTAACAAAATGACATTTCTGAGTTGGTCGAAATCTGGCGTTGTGTAACAACTTTTAGGAAGATGGCTTTTGAGAAAAAAAATACGGTCATATTGATTTACTACTTGAGGTGCCTACAGAAAATCAGTTGATAAGAGCTTTAGTCTAATTTTGGGATCATGTATGCAGTTGTTTCATATTCAATGAAATAGATATGATCCCGACAATCGAATAATATACTACATTGTTATGGTTGCATCTTTTCAATCCAAACAAAATCTATTAGTAAGGTCAAAAACTTGGGTCTCGAAAGAAACTCGCCTCTATAATAAAAGTCCCCATTCAGAATGTGAACTCGTATATCCAAACAAAAGGCAAAAGTGATTGCATCCCATGAGAAATCTTACATGATTACATCTTCAAACACTTGAAGGATGAATGAGGCATGAGAATGATAACTTTGACAATTTATGGCTTGATCATCTTTTTGAAGATCTTAGGGCGCATTGAGGTATCAACAATTGACTTTCTCGAGCAGGTGGATAATAAAATCAATCATGTTCGTTCTATATTGGCAAAGACCTTTAGATCATTGAATCATTATCGAAGAAAATGAGGATGCTTCATAGGATGTGTACAATTACTTTACATTTGGGCAAAAAGTCATTTTCAACATCATATAGGTAAATTTCATCCTACATATAGTAATAAAAGTAGGCCAATTGAAGAATGTTGCAATGTTAAGTGGCCAGAATCAAAGACTAATGAAGAGTGGGTATTGATTTTGCAAGATCTCATTAGTGCTCAGGTTATATGGAGAGCTCCATGGATGCCACAATAAGCCATGTTATACAGGTGTGGTGACTAGCCATGGGTTCCACTCTTAAGACCGTGGAGATGTATAAGCTATGCTCCAGCATTAGTTCGTTGACAATTAAGGTCAGAGTAATTTGTCCCAATGACTCATGGGTTTCAAGAATTGGAATTCTCTTTTAAAGAATCAAGATTTCTAGGAAAGATAAAAGATATTATCAGAGAGTGAAAGCAGACTCGAAGAGTAGATCGTGAGGAATATATAGACAAAGCCACACCTAAATATCTGATATAGAGAAGTCAACAAGTCATAAGCAAAATTAGTCATAAAAAAATAGACTATGCCACCAAAAAGACACCCATTATGAAGAGATTCCTAAGGATATAAAGATTATAAAGTGCAAATTTGAAGAAGAAAAAAAAAAATGAGAGCTTGAAAAGAAAAGGCTTCAGCATGAGATTAATTATTGAAAAGATAAAACTAATAAAAGTGAAGCAAAATCTAGAAAGCCTGAAAAAGAACAAGAAAAGATTTTTGAAAGCTGGCATAAGTCCACACCACAATGACTATAGAGCTTGAGAAGTTAAAAAAAAATGCAAAACAACTTCGGTCCAATTTATTATCTAAGAAAGAAGAGCTTAGTCAATCTATGAAAGAAAAAAAGGTACTACAGAGTCTCATAGATGACTTGAAATAGCAAATGCATTATCGACATGAAGCCATTCAAATTTTGAGAGAGGAACGAGATCAATTTGAATATAGAGCATAGTATTAGAAAGAAGAATATCAGTTGAAAGAATTTCAAGCCACCCCATCTAGTAGAACAAATAAGAAAAGTTAGCTTTAAAGCAAGAGACATGGCTCAAGAAGCTAAGCAAGCAAAGGAAGAAGTTTACCTCGGATAGCATAATCAATGCTTGACTAAGTTTTTAGAGAATGTTTATCAGCAGTACAACCATGTAAGACGCTTCTTTTGAAAATTTTAATATTGTAATGAAAGATTTATTTAGTAAGGATAATGTGAAGTTATGATATGGTGGTTCAAGTTTAGACTTAAAATCTTTTGCAAATATTAGATATATAATAAGCACATCTTTTGCATTCATGTATTCATGCATCATATATGTGTTTCATTTTTTTTAAAAAATGCATTGTGACTAAAAAAAAGATACCTCAAAATAACAAATCTCAAAGAGTTTCCTTTAACTCAATCAAGTGCAAGGATAGTTAGGCCCTCAAGAAAACATAGATCAAACCACTTGTCATCATTACAACACTCGTTCATAAGTCAAAATCATGAAAAGTGAGCAAACATCTAGAATAAAAAGGATAGAAAAAGCTTAATTTGATATGCATGAGCAAATGATTAGGTTTCAACAAGAGTTGTTAGAATAAATGATTAGGACTCAAGAAGAGACTCGAAAAGAAATGGCTGTAATGATGGACATGATGAGAAAAATAACCCAAGAAAAAAGGGTTACTGAAGAAGTAACTACTGAGAAAGAGCCTCAAGCCCAAGAAAATATCAGTGATAAGGAAGATCCATTGTATCCATCAGGGTTTACTCCATCTTATGCTCAAACTTCTCATCAAATGCATCCACAAATGACATAGCCTGAAAGACAGCCACATGCTCATTTTAATTTACCTCTCTTCAAGGTTCAACTATGTAGTCAAGGACATGTTGGTTTAAATATTGAGGCAAGTCATGTTGAACCCATTATGGTCCTAAATTTAGATGACCCAAAAGAGCATGAGAAACTAAAGAAAGGCATGCTCGAACAATCTAATAATACAAAGGCACAACAAAAATTAAATCTTTTAGAAGAAAGGCTATGAGTTGTTGAAGGCGTAAATATTTTTGGTACAATTGATGCCAATGAACTCAATTTGGTTCCAGATTTGGTAATCCCACCAAAGTTTAAAGTATCAAAATTTGAAAATATGATGAAACCAAATGCTTTCAGGCACATATTACTACGTTATGTTAAAAAATGACTGGGCATACAAACAATAACAAGTTACTTATCCATTATTTTCAGGATAGTCTTACTGGATCTGCTACTATATGGTATATTCAATTAGACAGAAGTCGTATTCATTCATAGAAAGATCTAGCCAAATAATTTATTACTCAATACAAGCATGTCACAGACATGGTTCCAGATAGACTGTCTTTACAAAACATGAAAAAAAAAGTTAATGAAAATTTTAAAAAATATGCCCAGAGATGGTAAGATGTTGCTGCTAGGTTCAACTTTCTCTCACCTAAAAAGAAATAACTATTATGTTCATTAATACTCTTCGAGCACCATATTATGATAGGCTTATTGGTCATGCCATGAAAAATTTTACTGATATGATAATTACGGGAGAGATAATAAAAAATATCATTAAAAATGAAAAGATTGATGAAAGTGATGTTTTTGGATCAAAGAAAAGAAGACCATCCAAGAAAAAAAAAGTAGAAGTGCAAGCTGTCACCACTGAAAAACCAAAACCAAGACCTTTTATCCCATACCATTCATATCTTGTATACCAATCTTCTTACCCAACCATTTTTAACATTTCTTAAAACCCATACCATTACCAACCAATACAAACCCAAACACCTACTTTTCAAGCCAATGTTCACCTTCAAGCACCTTCACCACAACCTTCTCTTTAGACAAATACCACAGACTTTAATCGAAAAAAACCTTGAAATAATCGAGAGTAACAATGATTTGATCCAATTCTTATGACATATATAAAATTGTTCCCTCAATTATTCTATAAATACTTGGTGGCTCGACAGCCCATAGAGCCTTTAAAACCTCTACATCCGAAGTGGTATGATCCTAAAGTTTCTTGTGACTATCATTATGGAATTCAGGGCCACTCCCTAAAAAATTATACGGCTTTCAAACGTAGGGTGCAAAGCTTGATTGATAATGAAATTTTAAATTTCACAACTAAGGTTGGACCAAATATAAAGGCTAATTCGTTACCTAATCATGATAGAAGATCAATAAATGCTTTAAATAGTGAGACAACTCAGAATATTAAAAGAAAAGTAAGCTAGATCAGAACCCCTATGGATGAAATATTTGTTACCCTTGTGAAAACAAATATGATTCATCCAATACTTGAAAACTCAAATGATGGAAAATTTTCATATAATTCAAATCACACTTGTGAATTTCATATAGGGATGGTTGGTCATTCGCTTCAAGATTGTAAAGCATTTCGATAGGAGTTGTAGAGAATGATGGATTCTTTCTTGATTGAATTTTATGAAGAACATGAAAAAAGTTTAGTAAATGTTGTTACAAAAGACTCATCTAAAAATAGGCCTTATCGAATGAATTTGGAGCTTGTTACCATTTTTTATTAAGAGAAACCAAGTGTTAAGGTTAATAAGCCAGTTCATATAAATTTTGAGCCTATCATGATCTTTTATGATGAAAAATAGAGTGCTAAAATTGATGAATCAGTTTGTATAACTATGCCAAAGGTGACAATTGAGGTTCCTAGCCCATTCTTGTACAAATTAAATAAGGCAGTCCCTTGGAAATATGATTGTAATATCATATCATAAGGTTTGGATAATGGTTCTCTTCAATATGACTCATGTGATGCAATTACAACAAATATAACTACGTTGGGGGCATAACTCAAAATAGGCAGTGCTATACCCAGAAGCACTTGAGAGAGCACAAAAAAATAAAAAAAGAGGAAAAGAGCTTAGAAAAAGAAGATAAAGCACCCAACGATCAAGAGACTCACCCAGCCCTAGTCTTAGATCGAGAATGTAAAAATTCAATTACAAAAAAAGAGGCTTGTGAGTTTTTGAAGCTTATTAAACACAATGAATATAGTATAGTAGAGCAATTAAATCACTTACCAGCTTTGATTTCTTTTCTCTCGTTATTATTAAATTCTAAGCCTCATAGAAATGTTTTGCTCAAAGTACTCAACGAGGCTTATGTAGCTCATAATATATCTGTGGAGAAACTTGATCGTATAGTGAGAAATATCACAGTAGAAAATTATATATCATTTAGTGATGATGAAATTTCACTTGGTGGTAGAGGTGATGCTAAAGCCTTACATATCTTCATAAGATACAAGGATCATACACTGATAAAGGTACTTATTGATAATAGATCTTCTTTAAATGTCATGCCTATGACTATACTATCTAGATTGTCAGTTGACATGTCTTACATAAAAATGAGTTATATATAGTGAGAACTTTTGATGGGACTCGTCGTGAAGTGATAGGCGATATTGAGCTACCAATCTAAATTGGACCATGTACTTTTAATATAATCTTTCAAGTCATGATATCGCTCTTTCCTATAGTTATCTTTTGGGAAGACCATGGATTTACATGGCAGGAGTTGTTCTTTCCACTCTGCATCAGAAAGTAAAATTCATAATTGATGAATAGGTAATCATTGTTGTTAGTGAAGAAGACTTGTTGGTGACTAAACCATCTATTACATTATATGTTAAAGTAGCTGAAGAAGCTCTAAAATGTTCTTTCAGATCTTTTGAATTCATTAATGCAACCTATGTGGGTGAAGGATCAAAAGTGTCTATTCCATGTCTATCCAAAGCCTCCAATATGGCACTTAAAGAAGTGATAGAAAAAAGACAACAAGTGTGGGCTGACTTACAAGGGATACAACAATCATGGATGATGCCGAAGAAAGATGATAGGTTTGGGTTGAGGTACAAGCCAACTCGAAAAGAAAGATAAAGTTCATAGAGAAAAAAGAGAAAAAAGGTTGGCTCATTTTTTAGAGTAAAAAGTAAAAACTAAAAGCCTATCTTTTTCTCCCCTTTACGAAACTTTCATCTCAGTTGATTATATCTATCCAGATGTAGCAGGTAACATAGAAAAATAGTTTACACCATCATTGAGAGATATCTTTGCTGAATTTTCTATACAAATGGTGGGTGAAGAAAAAAAAAATGAAGATCCAAGCTGTCATAGGTTTATCTTACTTTTCTTGGTACAGAACTAAAAAATTGGCATTTTGAAGAGATACCTGTTGTTTTTAAATTTTCTCCAAAGTAATATGTTGAACCTAATCTAAATACTTTTGTTAAAAGTGTTAAATGTCTTATATGTGTTTGTTTCTTCATTTTTAATTGAATAAATGACAAGTGTAGCACATTTGTCCATTTTTTTTGCCTCTTTAATTTTAATTCCTTGCATTACTGTACATCCTTCTACATTTCATCTATTTCACTTATTTTCAAGTATCTGAATAATGAATATGAAGATCATCATAACAATATTCTAGGATTTGATTTTAAAAATTTTGTTTATATTAGTGAACTCGATGATGAAGAAAATATGAAAAATCATGCAATATCCCCAGAATTATTGAGATTAGTGGAACAATAAGAGAAACAAATCATGCCTTATCAATAAGCCACTAAAGTTATTAATTTGGGGGATGAAAAAACTAAAAAGAAAGTTAATATTGGTACTTTAATGTCATCACCAATAAAGTAGGAGTTGATAAAGTTACTACATGAATATGTACATGTATTTGCTTGGTTATATCAAGATATGCTAGAGCTAGATACTAAAATTGTAGTGCATAAGTTACCTTTAAGCCTGAGTGCAAACCAATTAAACATAAGCTGAGAAGGATGAAACCTGAAATGTTATTGAAAATAAAAGAAGAAATGAAAAAGTAATTTGATGCAAAATTTTTAGAAGTGGCCAAATATCCCGAATGGGTGATGAATATAGTTCCAGTACCTAAAAAAGATGGCAAAGTGAGAATGTATATTGATTATCAGGATCTGAATAGAGTAAATCTAAAGGATAATTTTCTATTGCTTCATATTGACACTTTAGTGGACAATACCACTAGGCATTCTCTATTTTCATTCATGGATGGATTTTTAGGCTATAATCAAATTAAGATGGCACAAGAAAATAAGGAAAAGACTATTTTTGTGATAGTATGAGGAATATTTTACTATAAAGTCATGCCTTTCGGTTTGAAAAATGCTGGGGCAACTTATAAAAGAGCTATAGTAACTCTATTTCAGGATATGATGCACAAAAAAATAGAGGTGTATGTGGATGACATGATTGCCAAATCTTGTGAAGAATAAAATCATGTAACTAATCGCAGAAAGCTATTTAAGAGATTAAAAATGTTTCAACTCAAGCTCAATCCAGCTAAATGCACTTTTGGTTCAACCTCAAGAAAATTACTAGGATTTATTGTCAGTAAAAAAGAAATAAAGGTCGATCTAGATAAGATACATGCCATCCAAGAGCTATCACCCTACGCACATAAAAAAAGTAAGGAGATTTTTAGGGAGATTGAATTATATTATTCGTTTCATTTCTCAACTTACAGTCAAATGTGATCCCATATTTAAGATTCTTCGAAAACACAGGTCAAAAAAATGGGATGAAGATTGTCAAATGGCATTTGAAAAAGTTAAAGAATATTTTTCAAACCCGTCAGTATTAATGTTACCTGTCCCTAGAAGACTTCTTATCCTATATTTAATGGTGCATAAAAAATCAACGAGATGTGTTTTAAGGCAACATAATGAAACAGAAAAAAAGAACAGGCCATTTATTACCTTAGCAAAAAGTTTACTAATTATGAGTCAAAGTATTCACCATTGAAAAAGATGTATTTATGCATTAGCTTGGACAGCTCGTCGGCTCAGACAATATATGTTGCATCATATTACTTAGCTCAATGCCAAATTAGACCTAATCAGGTACATCTTTGAAAAACCTTTATTGTCGAAAAGAATAGCAAGATGGCAAGTGTTACTTTTTGAATATGACATTGTATATGTATCCCAAAAGGCAATCAAAAGAAGTGCTATTGCTAAATTTCTTACAGAACGCACTTATGAAGATTACGTGCCTGTGACATTTTATTTTTCAAATAAAAACTTAATGTCTGTAATGCACATAGATAAAGAAGAGCATAATGAAGGTATATGAAAGATGTATTTTGATGGTGCATCAAATGCTTTAGGGCATGGTATTGAAGTAGTTTTGATATCTCCAGAAGGGGATTACCACCTAATCACTGCAAAACTAAATTTTGATTGCACCAATAATGTGACAGAATATGAAGCATGTGTTCTGGGTCTTCAAGCTACTCTTGAAATGAAGGCCCATGCTTTAAAAGTTTATGGAGACTTTGCCTTGGTCATATACCAATTGTGAGCAGAATGGAAAACCAGAGACTCAAAGTTAATTTTATATCAAAAGTATATATCAGAATTGATCAAAAAATTTAAGAATATTTGGTTTCATCATTTATCCCGAGAAGAATCAGATGGCTGATGCTTTGGCTACATTGGTAGCAATGTTCAAATTAAATGAAAATACTAAAATCTAACCCATCAAATTGAGCTTGCGAGAGAAACCACTCACTATTCAAATGTTGATGAAGGAATTGATGGAAAACTATGGTATTTTGACATATTACAATATGTTAAATATCAACAATACCTAGAGCATATATCGGAGAATGATAAGAGAACATTGAGAAGGTTGGCAATAGGTTTCTTTCTAGATGGAAAAAATTTTATATAAGAAAAGTCGAGACCAAACACTATTGAAGATGTGTGAATGCTACCGAAGCCAAAAAGTTACTAGAAAAAATTCATGGAGGTGTTTGTGAAACTCATACAAACGGTCACATGATGACTAAGCAAATAATAAGAGTAGGATACTATTGTTGATAATGGAAAAAGATTGCATTGACTATGCTAAAAATGTCATAAATGTCAAATTTATGCAGACAAGATTCAAGTTCCTCTAACGTTCTTGCGTGTTATGTCAACATCTTGGCCTTTTTCTATGTGAGGAATGGATGTGATAGGGCCCATTACACCAAAAGCCTCAAATGGACATCGATTCATTTTAGTGGTAATTGATTGCTTCACAAAGTGGGTAGAGCAGCTTCATATGCTAATGTGACAAGAATGGTGGTTTGTAAGTTTATCAAGAAAGAGACCATATATCGATATGGCCTTTCAAAAAGGATCATTTCAGATAATGTTTTTAATTTGAATAATAAAATGATGACAGAGGTATATGCTCAGTTTAAAATCAAACACCATAATCAGCACCTTATCGTCCAAAATGAATGTGATAGTTGAAGCAACCAATAAAAACATAAAAAAAATTATTGAAAAGATGATAGATGTGTATAAAGATTGCATGAAAAGCTACCATTTGCATTACATGCTTATCGAATTTCGATTCGCACATCTACAAGAGCTACACCATTTTCATTGGTATATGGGATGGAGGCAGTGTTGCCCATTGAAGTTGAAATTCTTTTTTGCGCGTTCTCATGAAAGTTGAGTTAGAAGAAGCTAAATGAGTTCGTCCTTGATATGAACAATTGAATCTTATTGAAGAAAAGAGATTAGCTGCACTTTGCCATGGTCAACTGTATCAAAAAGAATGATGCAAACTCATGACAAGAAAGTTCACCACGACAATTTCAAGGGGGAGAATTAGTATTGAAGAAGATTTTTCCTAACCAACAGGATCCTCGAAGAAAATGGACTCATAATTGAGAAGGCCCATATGTGGTAAAAAAGCTTTTTTTGGTGGGGCACTGATCTTGGCAAGAATGGATGGAAATGATTTGCCAAATCTAGTCAATGTCGATGCAATAAAAAAGTATTATGCTTAAAAAAATAAAAAAAAGTAAAATAAATTTAAAAGATATCTGAGTTGAAAACCTGAAAGGGCAGTTTAGATAAAAATAAAAAGGGATAGTGAATGGAATGGATTAATTCTTGATATGTGCCAGAAGATTTCAATGGTTTTGGGCTAGTTTGGTTTGCTACATTTTTGAAAAGTCGAAGGCACCAATCAAGAGTTTTCAAAAAGAATCCATGATGAATTAGTTCATGATGATCTGAATATTTGTTATATGATTACTTATTGTCCTTGTTATATCTTTTGTAATAATGCATGAAATATTTTTCCCTTTTACATAATTAAAATACCTCTTTGTTTATCTTTCTTTTTGTCCCTCTCATTAAAAAAAAATGTGCAATGTGTTATAATTGTTTGAAATTCAAAAAATGATGAAAGAATAACAATGACCATAAAAGACACACACATTATTTTAAAAGAGATTTAAAATGATAAGCAAAATAGTAAGGAGCAAATGTCAATGAGAAGAGTGGCCTATAAGTTATAAAGTGGTCGACATGGAATATGGGATATGAAGAGAAATCTTTTTTATTTGAATTTAATCAATTGCTGGAATGCATAAGATTCAAGAGAAAAAGAAAGGAAAGAAACTTTGAAAATTTTAAGGATTAAAAAAATGACAATGAAAAAAAGATAAAGAAAATGGTCTTTTCATTTGCATAATAAGTGCATTTACATCACGATCATCATTTATTGCATGGCATTGCAAAAACATGAAAATGTCATTCACTCATTCATGTGACACGATAGATGTATAGGTCTAGGACAATTCAAGACCAACAAAAAAAAAGTCAAAAGCAGGAAAGATGTGAACCCTCTGTTTAGAAAAATCTTTCGAATACCATTACCTCTCAGATTTTTAATATTTAAAGTTTGTTGCCTCTGATTAGAGGAGTTTTTTTAACATTTAAAGTTTGTTACCTCTGGTGAGATGAGCTTTTTAACATTTAAAGTTTGTTGCCTCTAGTCAGAGGAGTTTTTTTAATTTCAAAAGCCTTTAGTCATAGGACTCTATCAAAATTATGCATGATTTGTAAGATTAAATGGCATAATCTATAAGTCATCTCAGATCTTTAACATTTAAAGTTTGTTGTCTTTGGTTAAATGAGCTTTTATCATTTAAAGTTTGTTGCCTCTGGTAAAAGGAATCTTTTGAATTTAAAGTTTGTTACCTTTGGTCAGATGAGCCTTTTAATATTTAAAGTTTGTTGCTTTTGGTTAAAAAAGCTTTTTGAATTTAAAGTTTGTTGCCTCTGGTGAGAGAAGCCTTTGAAATTTAAAGTTTGTTGCCTCTGGTGAAAGAAACCTTTGGAATTTAAAGTTTGTTGCCTCTAGTGAGAGGAACTTTTGAAATTTAAAGTTTGTTGCCTCTAATAAGAGGAGCCTTTTAACATTTAAAGTTTGTTGCCTTTGGTTAAAGGAGCTTTTTGAATTTAAAGTTTGTTGCCTCTGGTGAGATGAGTCTTTAGAATTTAAAGTTTGTTACATTTGGTTAAAGGAGCTTTTATCATTTAAAGTTTGTTGCCTCTGATGAAAGGAGCTTTTTGAATTTAAAGTTGTTACCTCTGGTGAGAGAAGCCTTTTGGATTTAAAGTTTGTTGCCTCTGGTGAAATGAGCTTTTTTAATTTAAAGTTTCATAGCCTCTGTTAAGAGGAGCCTTTCAAATTTTCTTTCAAAAAAAAAATTTATGTTCAATGTTTCATTTTTTGTATGTGTTTACTTAAACAAAATTGGTGTCTTTTTATCTTTGCTTTCTTTTTTATTCTAAAAAATAAGCAAAAAAGGCAGTTGTAGACACCAATTTTGACTATTGTATTTTATTATTATTATTATTATTATTATTAAATAATTAATTAATTTTTAAAAAAAAGTCAAAAAACAAATATTTTGGTTTCAACTTTAACAGTTGAAATCAAACTGCCAGAGTGATATTTTCTTTCTGACACTGTCTAACTTGGTAGCCTGAAATTCAATGACCAAAAGTCACCGAATAGACATAAATTTTCCACAAAAAAATATCCTAGAAGATTTGGGATCTTGAATCCTAAAAGCTCTATAAATAGAGCTAAGTTCTATAAAAACAAAAGGACACAGAGAGCATAAAAATAGGGAACACACAATAAAAAAAAATAGCAAACACAAAAAAAAAAAAAATTTGAGAATGAAATTCTCGATTTATGAAGTTTGAGATTTGTTTAAAAAATCTAAGCTTGGAAAAGTGTTTACAAAGCAAAAATGGATTATTAGGGGAATTTTTGGGAATTTTTGAAAAAATTTTTAGGTCACCGAAAACTAGAAATGTTTGAATTTTTCGATGACCATTGAATTTTTTGGCACCAAAATCTAAAAAAGTTTGAATTTTTCAATGACCGTTGAATTTTTTGACCATCGAAATCTTGAGATCTTTAAATTTTTTTACCATCGGTGCATGGCAATGATTGACCGAAAACTGGGTTATCATGGTGGCCGACAATGGGTGTCGAAATTTTAGAAAGAAAGGTTCTGTGGTAAAGAGAAAGAGGGGAAAGAAAAAATAAAAAAAATTAAAACAGGCCTTTTATAGGCCCTCCAAAACAACGTCTTTTTGGGCGTCTGGATCGAACCCGACCCACGTAAGATCCGCGCGCTAGCCTAACCCATTTCGTAGGTTTTTCCTTTTCTTTTTCTTTTTATTTTTTGTTTTGATTTTGATTTTTATTTATTTTATGTTATTTTTTATGCTATTTTTTATATAATATTATTGTTATTATTATTATTATTTTATATTATTACTAGTAATAATTTTTATTTCTTTAGAAACAAATAAATAAATAGAATAAAAATGAAACTGAAATAAAATAAAGATCTAAAAAATATAGTATAAATAAAAAAATTAATAATTATTATTTTTTAAAGGAAATAAATTCTATTACAAGCAAAAATATTATTTAAATTTCACCAAAAGTGTTGGGATAATTTTAAAAAATAATTTTTGCTAAAAAATAAAAATATTATAAAAATAAAAAATAAATTATTTAAATGAATCTTTTAAATGCAATTTTTAGAGAAAGCTAAAAAAGTTTAATTTTCTTTAATTATTGCAAGTAAAAATAATTTTTCAAATTTCACCATAGAGTTGGGATAATCTAACATTATTTTTACTAAAATAAAGATTGATTTAAACAATATAAAACAATAATAAATAATAAATAAATAATAAAAATAATAATAATTGATATTTTGAATATTTAAAAATATAAAAAATTAAAAGAGTTCGATTTTCTTCAATACAAACAAGATATTAATATTTAGATTTCACCGATGAGTCGGGATAATCTAAATTTTTTCTTATAAAAAATAATTAAAGAATAAATAATATAAAATTTTAAAATAACCATAATATTTAAATTTCACCAAAGAGTCGGGATAATCTTAAAATTTATTTAACAAATTTTGGGAACTCACCAAAGCGTCGGGATGTTCCTAAAATCCTTTTTCAAATAAATAATTAAAATATCTTATGACGAAGTCTTCGAGAATTTTTGTGAATGGTCAATTTTCTCGAAATATTTTTTAAATAATAATTTTTTATAAATTTCACCAAAGCGTCGGAGAATTTATAGAATACGGAATAATAATAATAATAATAATAATAATAATAATAATAATAATAATAATAATGTTAATTTCGTAATAAAGAAAAATGTTTTAAAATAAATTTTAAGAAATTAAACTTAAATAAAAAAAAAAACCTTGTTATCAAAATTATAGGATTACGCATGTTTAAATGGCACCATTCTTCGAACGGGCGACTTGAGGGTACTAATATCTTCCTCACTCGTAACTGTACTCATGGGCCTAATCCTGATTTCACAGACCTAAACTTTTTTTTGTAAGTTTTAATTAATTTTAAGATTTTTACTAAATGATGATATTTTGGGTGGCCAATCACACCCTATAAAAAAATTGATGGTAACTCCGAAAATTTTTATCAAGTCTAGCAATCGAGTCCTCTCGAACGAAAAATCGTTATGACATATATGTGTGTGTATATATATACAATTAACAAAAGTCTAGGTGCTGGAGCAATATTTTTACTCATTTAGTAGAAATTTTATTGATTGTTTGTGCTATATATTTAACAATAATCTTTCTTATACATACATATATATATATATATGTATTTACAAAAAAATCACAATTTAAAAGGATTACAAATGTTAAATTTAAATTTTAAACATATTAATACTATTTTTTAAAAATAACTGTATAAACTAACTAAATTAAATATATAATCTTATTCTATCGCATGTTAAAGATTTGAAACTTCCCTTCTTGCATAAAAATATTACACCCATTTCATTTCAAAGTTCAAATTTGATTTGTCCTGATAGGAATCTCAAGTTATAATCTCTGCATATGTCCTGATAGAACAACATTTAGTGCTCCTATATATTGACAATTAAAGGTAAAATGGATGTTGCTAAAAGGATGAAAATACAATCAGAATTTATGAAAATTCAGGTAAACAAAAATTATTTGTCTTCCTAATTTTCCTATCCTTCAAGCAATTCCAGCAGTATTCCAAGAGTTATTGAATGCAAATTTTTACACTTTATTATACCAAAATAAATAAATAAATAAGCAAAGATCTGGTTAACAAATGTCTGCATGCACTGCACTGATGCATTGGTTAAGGGTAGTTTTTGTTTTTTTTTTTTTTTAGTATTTAAGGGATTGTGTATTTAATACACATTTTTTCACTAAATTAAAAAAATACATTAATTGTTTTTTTTTCATAAATATCACTCTAATCAGCGTCACTTGACATTGATTAACATTTTTTAAGAAACAAATATAATTAGGGGATTATCACTATTTACAACGTTATAGAAATTGATTTAATTTCTTTGCAAAAGAGTTATAAATTCAACTTTTTCTTCGCTTCATTTTTTGTCTTTGGGAATAAATGACGTGGTAAGAGACAATTGGTGTCTGGGAAAGTAGGGGCTTGTCGATGTCCCCCGTAGAATTGATTCGATATAAGCTGTATTAAAAATTAAGGTTAGGCTGGAGTATCCCTGCTTTAATTTTTTGCTAATGACAAGACTAACTATATATATATATATATATATATATATGATTATCAAATGAAGTACATACAAAACATTTGGCAGGGTTTAGGGTTAATCAATAGGTGATTTATAAACTTTTAAGCTTATTCTCTCCTATTAATTTAAATAGATTATGTTGTTATTTGAAATTAAGTTAGAGGGTATTATATTTCTTTATTGGTTGATTTTCTCATTTTATACTTTCTTAAAGAATTATATATTTTTTTCTACCAAAAAAAAAGAAGTCTACATTATTTTATGATGAATTTGGAAAGACTGCTAATTTTAAATATTTTCCGATATAATATTAATCATGAATATTGTTTTAGGTAATTATAATAAGAGAAATTATTTGATATATTAACAATAAAAAATTTTTAATTCTAGAAATAAGATTAAAATAATTACACATGTTTCATTTTTTTAATTATTTTTTATTTTTTTTAAATATAAACTAAAGAATATGTGTCACCATTATAATATCATTTATATTTGATAATTCTCTTATAATAATTATATAATTTCAAAAACAAATTAAAGTATTGAAAATAATAATTTACTTGTAATTATAATTTTTTATTAAATACATATAGTTTTAAAAAATAATTTAAAAATAAAATAAACAACTTCATCACTTTTTAATAAAATTTGTACATGCTTATGTAAGAAAAAAAAAATTGTGCATGCTTGAACTTTTTCTATTTATTAGTAATTATTTACTTGTAGCAATGACACCCAGCAGTGGCAAGCCCTATCATTAACCACATATCATCATTCACCACTCTACTCAAACCTTTATTTTTTTTCATTTTGTTTCTTAAGTGCGATCACTTTATTGTTTAAAGCATAAGAGATTAGGCTTCTGGGAGTTTTTTCTATTCTAATTCCAGCATAATAAAATTAGTATTTAAAATTGATTTTTTTGGGCATTTGATTTGTATTTTCAAGAAACAAAGTAAGGAATCATGAAAAACAGAGTAAATTGATTAAGCAAAGAGGCAACGAAGACTAACTCATGATTTTATTCCATAAGATTGAAAACGTGCAATTCACATAGGTAATTTGTAATTGACTAATATATATATATATATATATATATATATATAGATATATATATATATCAATCGTACAATAAATATTTATATATATGGGGAAAAATTACATGGATCATAATTCAAAGGAAGAAAAAAAAAAGTAAAGAAAATAAAAGCCAATAATTTATAATTTTGTCAATCCATGCAAAGAACCTAGGAAACAACACACATCAAAATTCTCCTTCATTGATTATCCAGTAAGAGAAAAGAAAACAATTCTATCATTTAGTACTTACATTTTTTTTTACATCAAGATTGCATAACGCATACTGTCACTCACCATCAAATGATTCATCTCTGAAATTTGAGCAAATTCACTGGAAACCCAAACTCCATCAGCTCCATTAACATGGGGTTGAGAGAAGCAAGAAACTAAAGAAATAGGAGCTCTAACAACACTGCAAATCACAGATAAACCATTCCAGGATCCACGGGATCTCCTGTCTATGAAAATTGGCATCTCAGCCCCATTATTATTATTATTATTGTTGTTATTCCCTCCTCCACCATACATGCTCTCATCAGCTACTCTGGGGCTTTTCTTGATATTTTGTAGACTTCGTCGCAAAACCACCAGCATACGCCACATTTTTTTGGTGTTTCTGGCAATTGTAAGAGGTTTGGTTTAAGGAATTTAGATTCTTGAGTTGGGGGTGGGAGCTTGGAATGGAAGGCCACCTTTTGTAGATGGGTTTTGATAATGGCAAGTTGGTGGTGGTGTTGATAGTGCCAGTGTTTATCACAAAGGTATATTGCGTTCCTTTTTTAAGGGCATTTTTTCACTCATTATTTTTTTTATAATTGTGGGGTCTAGTTAAGGCCAACAAGCCGACAAAGTTGCCTGATTGTACACAAAGCTTTCCATGGAGGAATTTTTTCATTTTTATTTCCTTCTTATTGAAATGATAGAAAATTGAACTAAATGTAGCAAATACAATGAACACATTTTTTTAAGGTTCCTTTGCAGTTCAATTGAGTACCTACGATCTCAGAGAAAAGAGAGGTATCAAATGTAAGCTTAGAGACAAAAAGTTCAGTCGAAGAAGATCTTTTATTCAATTGGGGTTGAGCTGTCATTGGCTAATAGAACCATAAACCTTCGAGTCTTTGGATTGAATCCCATTTGTTTTTTTTTTCCAATAGATATTTGCATTCTGCACGTATAGATATTTTCTCTTTTAAATTTTAATTTTAATTTTTTTATCAATTAAAATCTTAATTTCAACTATCAGAATTATAATAATAATAATAATAATAATAATAATAATAATAATGTATGATTAATATAATGTATAATTAATTAATATTAAAGAATCTGTTTATTTATGGGAACCCAAATTTGGACTCCATCCAAGGACTAAGAATCAATTCCCTGTATTTACATCCCTTGATGGAGACTCATCATTCATGGCTCCACTCATAGTGTTTCTCTACTCTCTTTCCATGTTATCATCAACTTGCATACGCAGTTATCCAAAGTTGCAATCCAATATGCATGGGATACGAAGAAAGAAACAAAAATAAATAAATAAAAAATCAGGGGCTTTAGCCTTGTGCTGTGTACTTAATTTGGAGATGAAAAAGAAAATGGCCTGCAAATGTGGATTAAAATTGAATCTTTTTGAACTGCGCCTGCTGTAGATGAATCTGCAATACTTGTAATAATGATATGGTAGCAATTGCAATTAAAATTTGTTACACTTATTGAATATATATGTACAATATATATTTCATAACACTAATCATGGTTGTGTTTTACATCATTTTTTTTTTCAGCGGTCTTTGACATCATTTCGTCATATATGGTTGTTGTCATTGTCATGCCGTCACCTGGCTTCAGCCCACAGTTTATACCATAATTTTTCTTTGGCCAAGAGTTTATACCATAGTTGAGAAAAAAAAAAAATAAGGCTCAACGTCATGGATGACTTTTTTTTTGTATTTTTTTTATGAAAAATATTATACTTTGAAGAAAAAAATTAATAAATTTAAAATTTATTAAATATCTTTTTTATAAAATAACAACATAAATTAAAATTAAGTTTCAAATTTTTTTAACGAAAATATTTTTTTGGGGATTATAGTAATTAGTATAAGATAATAATTGACCAAGAAGCAATTTTTTTCTTCTAACATATTACTATCCATATATTCAAGGAAGTTCGTGAGTCATGAACTTTACTTTGATTAGAAAAAAAATTAATTATGTATAAAAAATAATAATAAATCATCTTATTAGTTTACCATATAAACCCTTGGTTTGCTGCATATAAATCAATCTCAATTATATAGAAAAGGGAAACTCATTAATTATTTTTTCATCTTTTAAATTATAATTCGAATATGAGAGCTTCAATTTTTCAAATGGATTTTAATACCATTAAACCCATATAATAATTTGTAATAAAAGGAAAATGACTTTTGAGGCTCTTTCACATATTTTAATGTTATCTTCAATCTTCATTATGTGTAGCTTATGGGAAACCACTAGAATCATTAGTGCACCAACTGACCACATTAATTATTAGAGTTCCAACTTACAATGATTGTGGTGTTATCTGCATAATTAAAATAAAATTAAATTAAACTAAGTCAAAATTTCACTGTTCCATAAGTTTAAGTCAAGCCCAATTTGAATCAGCTCATTATTAAACAAATGAAAAATATTATTCTACAAAGGTTTTTTGTTTTTTTAATTTGTGTAGACATTTAATTGGGTCTTAGTCCAGATCAATTGAGTCTGACCCAAATGGGTAAGTTCAATGTAATTTTTACTTTGTATTATTATTTTCTCTTTTCTTTTCTTTTCTTTTGTATTTTATGTATTTTATTATTTATTATTATTATATGTATATTTTTACTTATTTATTTATTTATTTTTATTTTTTTTTGTTAATATTTATATGTATTTTATTTATATAGTTCTATATTTATTATATATTATAATTTATTTATTATTTTTTTTTCTTGTAATATTTTTTTTATTTATCTTATTGTATTATCTGTTAATAATTTTTTTTCTCTCTTGTTCCGTTTATCTGATTTTTTGCATATCTGATATTATTATTATTTTTTTTATTTATCCTATCTTTTCTAATTATCTATTTTTTTTATTTGATTTTGGAGGGCTGGAATCGAAAGTTGAAGAATCCCACTGTGAAGGAAAATTCAATCAAGAGAGTCCAGATTAGATTCAAAAATTGAATCCCTGTTCAAGGAGGAATTGGGATTGATCAGGAACTCTTGATCAATCCCTATAAAAGGGACCTCCTGGAACAGATGCTAAACACATAGAAAACAGTAAGCAAAAGCTACTGATTGAGAGAATAGGGATTTATAGAGAGCTAAGAAAAGGTTTAGGAGTGTTCTGGGAGTGAGAAAAAAAATTTTGAGAATTTTTGGCAATTTTTTTTTTTGAGAATTTTTGAAAAATTCTAGATTCCGGTGAATTTTCCGGCGAAGTTTGAATTTTTTGACGAAAATTTCGACCTGCCTAGTTTTCGGTGAAGATTTCCAGAAATCGGTAACCTTCCGACGAACTTCCGGTAAACTTTCGACGAAAAAACCCAGATTCCGACAACAAAACCCAGAATCTGGTGAATCTTCAACCGAAGTTCTTTGACCTTTTAGAGAGAAGGGAGAGAAAAAAAAAAGAAGAGAGAGAGATGGAAGGAGCGTTCTATCGAAAAACAAAGGGAAGTGCCTTTTATACCCTCTCAAAACGACGTCGTTTTGGCCTTAAGTAACCCAGAGGATCCGCGCATTTTGTCGAGATCCGACCCGACCCAAGCGTCGACCCGCTTCCTGACCTACGCGTGTCTGCCCCTTCCAAGCCGAGCCGAGCTCCAAAGCCGCTTCTCCGAGCCATTTTTTCTTCCTTGAGCCGAGCCGAGCCGCGATCCGAGCCGCTCCAGGTTTTTTTTTTTTTGAATTTTTTTTTCTTTTCATTTCTTTGTTTATTTTTTTATTTATTAGATTAGGTTTATTTAATATTCTTTTTATCTTTATTTTATTTTTATTTTTGTTTTACTTTTCTTTATTTTTATTTTATTTTTTTTATTATTCTATTTTCTTTAAATGAAAATCAAAATTTTCAAAAAAAAAATATTTTTAGGAAAAAGTTGAAAGTATCAATTTTCCTCAAAAATAAATTTCAAAAAAAGGGTTTTTGAGGAAAAGTTAAAAGTATCAATTTTCCTTGAAAATCAAGATTTCAAAAAAAATATTTTTGAGGAAAAGTTGAAAGTATCAATTTTCCTTAAAAATAAATTTTCAAAAAAATATTTTTGGAGAAAAGTTGAAAGTATCAATTTTCCTTGAAAATCAAAATTTTCAAAAAAAAAACATTTTTGAGGAAAAGTTGAAAGTATCAATTTTCCTTAGAAATAAATTTTCAAAAAAATATTTTTAGGGAAAAGTTGAAAGTATCAATTTTTCTTGAAAATCAAAGTTTCCAAAAAAAGGGTTTTTGAGGAAAAGTTGAAAGTATCAATTTTCCTTGAAAATCAAAGTTTCCAAAAAAAAATTATTTTTGGGGAAAAGTTGAAAGTATCAATTTTCCTTAGAAATAAATTTCCAAAAAAATATTTTTAGGAAAAAGTTGAAAGTATCAATTTTCCTTAAAAATAAATTTTCAAAAAAAAGGTTTTTGAGGAAAAGTTGAAAGTATCAATTTTCCTTGAAAATCAAAGTTTCCAAAAAAAAATATTTTTGGGGAAAAGTTGAAAGTATCAATTTTCCTTAGAAATAAATTTCCAAAAAAATATTTTTAGGGAAAAGTTGAAAGTATCAATTTTTCTTAAAAATAAAATTTCAAAAAAAAAGATTTTTGAGGAAATGTTGAAAGTATCAATTTTCCTTGAAAATCAAAATTTCTAAAAGAATATTTTTTGAGAAAAGTTGAAAGTATCAATTTTTTCTACACGAGAACAATCATTCTTTCCTTCCTTTCTATTTTGATTTTAATTTTGATTTTTCTTTAATTAATCCGATGACGGAGCCTCTGCAAGTAAAACAGTAATTTTTCTTGTATACTCCTGAGGTAAGAGAATTTTCTTAATTTTCTGCTAAAAGTATTAGAGTCAATTGAGAATAATTTTTAACAAGTAATTACTTGGTAAAATTTTAAGGCTTATTGGATAACACAAATTTAAACTAGTACCATCTTTTAATGGGCGTTGTAAGGGTGCTATAACCTTCCTCACACGTAATCAAACTCCCAAACCCTATTCTGGTTAACAGACCTGAACCTATTCTTTTAGGGACCTTAAGCTTAGGTGTTTCCTGAAATGACAGATTCTTTAGGTGGTAAATCGCACCTAGATAAAAAAGATTGGTGACGACTCTTTAAAAGTCAATGTCTAACGATAAATCCCCGGATCTAAACGTTATGACAATTTGGCCACATTATTCTACAAATTAGTTTAATAAAAGTTTTGTTAAAAATATTTGAGGCTATTGCTGAATGGTAGCTAAGTCCCACTAGTTCTGATTACTTGAAAATGGATGACAATATCTTTCTCCAGCTTCGTTATTGGATGAGACGCGTTTAAGTGGGTTTTAAGTGATGAGAAAAAAGCTTTGAATTTGTTAATTTGGATGATCTGACACTTGGACCTAAACCAAAATTTTAATTGTGGTCATCATATATTAAGTGATAATATACCTAAACATATCGGTACTTGACTTGGTCAGAATTAATGTGTATGAAAATTCTTTGACACTACCGTCATTGGCCAGGAACCATGAAAACTTGAACTAATTTTAAATTTTATCAACATATATAGGCTCTTCGAAAAAATTATCCTTGGAAGAAACTAGAAAGAGTTTTTACTTAGATGTCTAGGTATCAATTTAAGAGTGTGAATTAGAGACTCTAAGTGACATTTTTTTAATTTTATAAGTGGATTAAAAGATTCACATATAACATATTTTTAATTAATTTTAATATATTTTAAGAAGTATGTTTCATCTTTTTAATTTTATTTGTGAAGTTTAAAATTTTATTGCCTGTGTATTTAGTAATTTTTTAACTTATTAATACTGTGTTTGATAGGAAGGAAATAGAAAGAAAATAAGGTTAAAGAAAAATATTTTCGTTTTTTCTTTTATTTGATAAGAAGAAAATAAAAAGAAGAAAAGAAAAAAAATAAAAAAAGTAGAATCATTCGAAAAAAAATGTAGAGTTGCAAGTTGTAATATTTAAGTGAAAATGCAATTGATATATGCTGAAGAGAAGATGGTCAATGATAAAGTGAAAAATACAAATAAAAATAAAAAAAGTTATAGGGGTTACACAATCATATCACAGCCGAAGCCAAAAAAAATCAAAAAAACAAAAAAAAAAAAAAACAAGAAATCGTTATTAAAGCACTTATATATATGTAGTGTCTATTACCTTTCGTTTGTCAAAGAGTACTAAATGAACAAGATAAACTAATCAATCGTCAAGCTAAAAAGTCATGCCATAACATGAGTTTGACAGTCCAAATATCCAAAATCGAGTCAGACGACCCATACCTTATTATACCTAAAATCTAGTTTGTTCTAAAAGAGAGATATATAAGTCTTTAATTAGGTAATTGGATTAGCCTGTGTTGTCCAAAAGCTGGTCAAAATTAACCTAATTAAGTTAGGATCGAGTCAATTCCCTAGTTGCCGAGGAAAACGAAAAATCAAAGCCGAAAATTAAAGAAAAAAATAGGACCCTAACAAGAGATGGACAACAAAATGATTGAACATAGCCCAAATCACCTTTCTTTTGTTGGATAAGCAACCCAAACTACGTTGTACGTATGTAAGCCGCCAACCCGTATTTTCTGCACACATCCAGGCCCTACCTGGGAGGGGCTTGGAGTAAGCCTTATTCAAGCCTAGGCCTTTAATGGAAAATCGGATAAAAAATCAAATCCAATTATGTATAGAAATTCATGCCAATTTATAAGATATTAATCATTTCAATTCATTAAATCTCAAAGTTGTTTTATAAAATGTATCACAAATTAAAAGTGATGTAAACATTTGTATTTTAAATTAAATTTTAATACACAGCCGATTTGAAATTTATGTTTCCTTGGATCATGATATTATGCTTGTGGTCCTACTCAGGCCGGCCAAACCACAAGGCTCCGAATTTGTTCATTACATACCAACAATTGCCAATAATATGCTTTAGTAGCTTCCATATAGCACCATGTCCATATGCACTTTTTTGTTTTGCTTTTCTATTTATTTGTTATTATTAATTCATCTTTGTTCATGTTTAATATTGTAAATCTGGTTCAACTTTGTTTTGATCGCCAATCAATCTTTGGAGATACAATTTAATCATCTATTAATTCTCTTAACACTTCATCAAACTCTCTAAGAAAAACAGTTTGAAGAACAAAATAATTTGTCAGCAAAACTAAATACCTAGCAAAATGGAGCATCTTCCTGAGGAGATAGCCCTTGACATACTATCAAGGCTTCCCATTCCAAGTTTAGCGCAATCCACGTCCGTGTGTCGAGCCTGGCGTGGCCTAATACGAGATCAAGTGCTTGTCAAGAAGCATTTCTGGCGCATGGTTGAGAATGATCCCAGCTTCATTTTACAGAGCGATCACCCCAACCAAAACCAGCTTTACTTTGGAGATTTCTCTACTCAAAACGGTGAAGTGGTCACAAAGAAACTTTCCATGCCACCCCTTCTCAACTTCCATTTGGTAAGTTCATGTAATGGATTGCTATGCTTGCTTGCCTCTCACCGAAGCTTTGGACTCTGCATTTATAATCCTTTTACCAGGGATTATACAAAGTTGCCAAAACTGACAAAGTACCCTGGTCATATTGGAGTGTTAGGATTTGGTTTCGATCCTACCTCAAAGAAATATAAGGTTGTTGACATATCATATGAAAGAAGAACTTGTAGTGCCTCTACCGGTCACCTTGTTGAATCTACTTCGTTTTGAAGCTGCTGTTCATATTTTGACTCCTGGTGACCCCACATGGAGAAATTTAGGGACTCTACCGTTCCATTTTATGTGGCAACACTCTTATCAGGTTCTGGTCAATCGGAAAATTCATTGGGTTTCCTATCCTAACAGATATAAACCAACAAACCTTATTATATCCTTTGACCTGGCCACTGAACAATTCCAGGCGGTCCCTAGGCCTGATTGCATCAGGTTGGACAGGCTATTTGATCAACTAGTGGTTCTACGAGGTTATCTCTCGGCAGCTTCTTATCATGAAGATAATGAACAATTCGAGGTTTGGGTTATGAAGCAATATGAAGTGAAGAGTCTTGGGTCAAAGAATTTAGCATCGGAACTTACGTACCAAAAATATTGCAGCAAAATGAGTGTGAATCCTTCAATAATGCAAGGCTTTATTCGCCCAAAGAAAGCATGCGAGTCCTATCCCTGTTGAGAAGTGGAGAGATCTTATTGGAGTACAGAAATAAGGCACTGGTTCTCTATGATCCGCAGCACAGGACATTCAAGGATCTTCAATTTACATTTGAAGGAATTCCCAAGTATTTCAAAATAGTCGTCCATGTTGCAACCCTCAATTGGATCGATACCTTCTTCGGCATACCTAAAGGCTGATATAACAAAGAAAAAAGCCGTATCCTTTCTTCTTGAATCTTGATGAGTTGATCTTTGGCTTTATGTTCCTTTGACTTCATATTTATCTTATAAGCCTCATTATTTTAATTATTCAGCCGGCCTTGCATTGATTGTTTCACAACAATGTCAAATTATTAAAATGAATAAATAATCGTGTGATTTATTAATAAAATATTAAAATTTTAATTTTAATAATTAAAATTTAATCTTAATAACTTTAAATATTAAAAAAATTATTGAAATGAGAACATTTTACTTTCAAAATTATTTTTAATAAAATTTACAATTATATAATTATAATAAAAATTCTGTGAAATCAATATCTTAAAAAAGTAAGAGACGTAAACTCATTACTAAAATATACCATCTTCCTTCAAAATGAATTTAATTACTTCGGATATTTCTTTACTAACAAAATTGTAGGATTATTTAGTTGGGAAAGCTTAAAGAAATTTTTTTTTTTTGTGAAAATGTAATATTTTTCATAGAAATAATGTAAAAAAAATGAAAATCATACCTATGCATTGATATAAGCATTGATATATATATATATATATATTTTTTTTTTTTTCTTTTGTTTATTTAAAGACAAATAGCATATTCAATTCAGCTGATCGAGGTGTATGAAAAATTGACTTTTTAAATCTACATATAAATTAAATTGTTTTATGACTAGCAATGAAAAATATTCCTTTCATAATAACTAGGTCCAATAAATATTTAAACATAATAATGCTAAAACTTACTATTACAATTTTTTTAAAAGATAACAAGTTAAAGTGCAATGTATCACTTTTCAATTTTTAATTATAGTTTTGTCTTTTATTTTTTGCTCCAATAATTTTGGTTGATAAATTTAAGATAAGATCCAAATTCATCATTCTAATTAAAAATGATGTATCAAATTTTCTAGTCTTTGAATGGTACAATTGTCCATTGTTAATTTTAATTTAGGTCAAATATGGTCCAAATTTAATGTAAAAAATATTTTCTTGTGGAAATAAAGGAATATCTTACAAAATATTTTAACTTTTAATTATTTTTAATCAAATTCAAAACTAAAATTTTACTTGTTTAAAAATAAGTGATAAATTTCATCTATCACTTCAAATAAAATGATAATTTTTTTTTAGTATAAGAAGATTGTAAGATGAGAACAAAAAGAAATTAGATGCCGCGAATCTCACATTAATTATTAAAAAAAATTTATTATGTTTACTTAAAATGCATTTTTTTTTTCATTTAAAAGGAAATAAGTTTTACTGGCCTTTGAATGAGTTCGCTAGGCCCAAAAAGACATATTAGCTTTCGATGTTTGGTTTCCTATTTTTGTTGGAACAAATTTAATTGGCCCATAGGCCCATCTTCTTTCACAGCCATTTCTTTGGAAATGAAAAGAAGGGATGAAGACAAGTTGAATATCTGACGTGGCTCTAGCTAACCTCAGAAATACCGAAATGCAATTTTCTCTCTCTGTATGCCAAAGTTTTAGAGCAGAACAGTAGAGAAAACGCTAATCAGGTCTGGCAACAAATTTCAACTTAGCCAAAGAAACCTTGATTCATGTCGGAATTCACTGCCTTATTCCGATCCTGGGTTTTTTTCTCCAAATAGGTAATTTTTTTTCCTGTATTAAACCGGGTTACGCTCAACTGAATTTTTTTTTTTAAATGGATGATCAAGCTAGTAAAGGGGTTTAAGCCACTCAACATGTTGATAAAACTACTTGACAGAGTTTTCGAATTTAGAGCCAGTCAAAACGCCTTTTTATCAGATGCTGAAAAGTATGTATTTCCTATGGTCTGGAACAATCTGTTATGTTTGTAATAGGTGAAACCAAAAACTGCATGAATGAAAAAACCTTGTCATGTCAATTTTCTAGATATTAAATGCTTAACAATTTTTATTCCATATCTTGTTGTTCGTTTATATACTCCTGGAGACAAATCTCTGAGGTTAAATCATGTGTTTCTCATTAATGGAGGGTGAACAAGTTAGGGTATGTTTGTTGTGTTTATTTATTTATAAGGAAGAGAGGGAGGGGGTTCTTTTTGTTTTGTTGATATGACCTGAAATTGGAGTTTTAAACATGCTTGATTTGGAAATAAGCATTGCTGGATGTCAGAATGATAAATGAGTGGCAGTTAAGGAGCTAGAATACTTAGAAAGGAATTCATATGATTAGCAGCTGATCATGGCCATGCTATAAAGTAAATCAGGCAAATGACATTTTTTTTAGTTTAAAAGTAGGAATAGATTGTAAGTGATGTCATTTCTTTATTTCCATTTTTTTAATACCGGGGATAGCTGTAATGACTGATTGATCAATCTGCTTGATTCATTAAATTGAGACGGCAAACATTTTATTATGAGAATTTTCTTTGGTGGATCCTGTACTTCCATAAAATACTATTATGTCATTACATTTTTCATTTTAATCAATAGGTTGATAGTATCAAGTGCGTTATGTTTAACTGCAGCCTTCTTTTGATCAAAAAGCCATTTAGAGATATTGTGCCTTCTAAATCTCTCTATTAATGTACTTTCTTAGAAACAGTTTAAGAGAAGGAACAAATTTGTGATGCAGACCAACTAGAAGGATGGAGCATCTTCCTCATGATGTTGTCCTTGACATACTATCTAGGCTTCCTATAACAACTTTGATGCAATCAAAGTGTGTATGCCGAGCCTGGCGAAGCATAATACAAAGCTCACTACTTGCTAATAAGCATTTATCACATATGACTGAGAATGATCCAGGCATCATCTTTCAAAGTCATTGGCCTATTCAAAATCAATACTACTTTGTAGATTTTGCTGCTTACACTGAAGGAAACAAGATCTTGAAGAAAATTTCTGTTTCAACAGAGCATGCTAATTTGGTAGGTTCATGCAATGGCCTGCTATGCTTTTGCAATTCTTCGCAAATCCACATTTGCAATCCTTTAACCAAAGATGCCATAGAGCTGCCAAAATTATTAAGGGATCCAGGAGAAGTGGGAATTTTAGGATTTGGTTTCAGTCCAACCACAAAGGAATATAAACTGGTTGAGATAGTTTATCAAAGAAGAAGGCCAGTTTACCAAAGAAGAAGGCCTATATTCAGCACTCATCTTGCTGCATCTAACTCATTTCAATCTGAGGTTCGAATTTTAACTCTTGGTGGCTCCAGATGGAGAAGTTTAGGGATGGTACCTTACCGATTTATCCGGCAACCATCACAGGTTATGGTCTGTGGGAGACTTCATTGGATCTTTCAACCTGCCAAATACAAAATGGAAAACCAGATCATATCATTTGAGCTAACAGCTGAACAATTCCAGGAGGTCCCTAAACCTGATTGTGGGAGCTTAGACAGGTGTTTTTATGAACTGATGGTTCTTCAAGGTCATCTCTCTGCAGCGGCCTCCAAAGCTATTGGGGGATTAGAGATTTGGGTTATGAAGGAATATAATATGAAAGATTCTTGGATCAAAGAATTTAACATTGCTAGTTTCCTGCCAAAAGAATTGCAACATATCAATGCAAGTACCCGTTTCCCTAGATCATTTTTCCGAGCTATATGTGGTTTCAAAAGTGGTAAGATCTTACTGGAGCATAGAAGCAAAGCACTTGTTCTCTATGATCCAGTACATGAAACATTTGAGGATCTCACGTTTGAAGGAGCACCAAATTGGTTTAAAATGGTTGTTCATGTTGGCAGCCTGGTCGGTATCTAAGTACTAAAATAACAAAGAAACCGTTGTTTTCTGTGGGTTTCTCCTTATTGAATCTGAACTTTTGTTTTGTGATAATCTGTACTGCCTTTTTAAATGACTGTTCAACTTATGAGTTTTCTTGCAATCTTTTGTTTCTAGGAATTACGATGATGCTTTTGAATCATCCATGTTAGATTCTAATGCTTGTACTTAGCTCCTGAAACTTTTTTTTTATGCCCTCCATGTTATCATTATTAATTGTATCTTTCTGAATAATCGGTTAATTGATGAAGCCATCACTATATACATATATATATATATATATATATACACACATACCTAGACTAGACTCAAAGCCTAAAGGAAACTAGTGCCTTATTTTGAAATGAGTCATAATCAACTTCCAGAAGTAGTATTAGAGAAGTTGACAAATGTGGTTACAACATTATGTGAATGTTAAATACTGAAGAAGTATAGAGACTTTCCGGTCTTAAGTTCTTTAACATACGTTTTCAACACAATTTTTTCTGTGGAACTTATTCACTTATTCAATTGATAAGATTTGTCTTTTCTTTCAAATAAATAGTTGTTAGTGGAGTCTGCTAATGAGAAAACATGGTGATAGGAAGAGAAAGCTCGAAGAATATTCCACTCAAGGTCGCTTGGCATGCTATCAACACAACTGATAACAGCTAAAACGACTGCTCATAATATGATTTGCTCGATTAAAGTTTGTATAAGATTCCGGGAACTGCTTAGAGCAATTGCATAGTGTGCCTGCAAAGCCGAAAACTATCCAAGTTTTATCTTCTTAGTATCTATACAATAACTAGCTTAACTATTCTAACATCTTCACTACGCCGAAGCAACATGGAAGTGAAGACAAATAAGCCATGATGCTCAACTTGATATGGTATTCTATTGTTATTGTTTGTACTAAGTTCGGACTGGGGGGGGAAGAGCTCAAAGATAAGCTTTGATGCGCCAAATGCTGGTGCCGAGCTCCGACCTGAAGGTGTCCCTATGAATGTAGAAGAAAAGGATAATTAAAGGCAAAAACAAGAGGTGTTCCCTGCATTTGTACTCCAATGCGCAAGTCAATAAGGATCAAGTCGACAAAAAAATAGGAATGAGAGAGAGAAGTGAATGGGATCAACTTGGCTTCTTGGTGCTTGAGTCTTCGTAATTATAGGTAAGTTGAAGGTGACCATAAGAGGATAATTAGGATAAGCCCGAGCTGAGGTGGCACTGACCATGTTATGTCAGGTCGGCACAAATGACAAAGATATCTCTTATTGTTTGGTGAAGGCTTTGAAAAGAGAAAAGATCACTATATCATTTTGACCATCAAATGCCCCTAACACCATACATCCTATCAAGTGGTCTGAGTATCAGATCACCAAATTTATTACCCATGTCCCTGGTATAGGACAATTTAATTGAAGTAACAGATTGGCAGCTTGGTTCGTCGAAGGCTGACATTGCAAGGGAAGGTCGATTTTGGACAATTGTAAACACCCATCTGTGTCTGGGGTCAAATAAATTGATTTTATTAATATTATTATTATTTACTATCATTGTTACTAGTATTATATTATATTATATTATATTATGATTATATCATATTATATTATTATATTATAGTTTGTATGTTATTATATTATTATTTTTTTATTTTTATTATTTTTTTCTTTTCTTCTCGATTTGCTTTTGAATGAGGAAATTGGAGTCTATAATCAGCCAAATCAATGGAATTCAACCTTACATGGTCAATGGTTTTAATTCATAATCAGAGGATTTTTGGATTCAATTTGGCCTAAAATAATGCTCGAGTAGAATCCAATCTTAGGATTTAAACTCGAATTGATTTTGTTTGATTCCTAAAATCTTTGTTAAGGATGCCTATAAATTGGATACAAGATAATTGAACAATACAAGGTTGATTTGGGAATGATGAGGAATTGGTGAAAATTTTGGTTGCTACAACTCTGGAAAAGGGTTCTAGGCAATATGGTTTCTTGGATTTTGATTTTAAGATTTTTTTAGAATTATGGGTTTGTATTTAGGTTTCTGAAATTTGGATTGAAGTTCTGGAATTTTTTAAAATGATCTGGAAAAATTTGAGAAAATCTGAGATTTTTTTAAAAAATCTAGATTTTTGGGATGAATTTTGAATTTTTTGGTTGAACTTTTCAGTGAGATTTGAATTCTTTTTTATGGGATTCCAGCAACTTTTCAGAAATTGATGAAATTTTCCCAGTTTTTGACGGTGTTCTTTGGTTCTTTTAAAAAGAGGTTAGAGAAAATCTAGGCTAGAGAAAGAAGGCAAAAGGCTTTTGAAGCAAAAATGCAAAACTTGGCTTATATAGGGTGCCAAAACGATGTCGTTTTGAAAGCCTCAGACCCGTGTGTAGACTCGTTGACCCACGTGCCAACCTACATGCTGACCTAACCCGATCTTAGTTTTTTTTTCTATTTTAATTTTAATTTTTTATTTTATTTTTGATTTATTTTATAATTTTAGTTTTTTGTTTTATTTTCAGTTTTTTTTATTTTACTAATTTTTATTTACTTATTTTTATTAAGTAACTTATTATTTATTAAATATTTTGTGAAAATTCATTTTTATTTTTGGAAAACAAAATAAAAAAGTAAAAATAATAATAAATAAATCTTTTTAAATAAATTTATAAATCTTGCCAAACTATTGGAGAATTTTTATGGATTTAAATTTTATGGAATCCACCAAACTACTAAAAATTTTCATAAATCAGTTTTCAAAAAAAATAAAAAAATAATTTTTATTCTTCAAACTATTGGAAGATTTGCTTCTTAAATTAAGTTTTACCAAATTATTGGGAGACTTAATGAATTTTCTTAAAAAAATAAAATTTTATAAATATCTTTCAAATAAAATCTCACCAAATTATTAAGCAATCTATCTCAAAGTAAATCCTATCAAATTATTAGAGGACTTTAATAATTTTTTTGAATAAAATACAGTAATAAATTCGATGACAAAGCATCTTCATAATAGAACACTAGTCTCCATGAATACTCTTGATGTGAGAGAATTATTTTAAATTGTTACCAAATTATTGGGGTAATTTTAAGATTAATTTTTAATATAAATATTTAGGTAAATTACAAACATATTTAAGGCTTGAATAATTTGAAGTCAAATTGGTACTATCCTTTATATGGGTGTTGTAGAGGTGCTATAACCTTCCTCGCATGCAATCATACTCTCGAACCAAAAATTTAGTTTCGTAGATCAAAATCTACTATTTAAAGATACATAAGTTAATCTTAGGACTCCTCTTTAAATATGATAAATTATATTAGGGGACTAATCACACATAAATAAAAAAGATTAGTGGTGACTCTTTTAATGCATGTCTAGCGGTAGATCCACAAATTTATACGTTATGATAGTTTGATAACTCTACCGGAGATGTCGAAAGTCAAGTTAGTAAATGACTTCTTATTATCCAAGCCTTGCTTAATAAATTGAAGATTTTTTTTCTTTCTTTCCTATTTTTTTTCTTTTAATTGCTTATATTCTGTTTAGTTATTCATTAATATATATCTACCATTCATTTGCATATGCATAAAATAAGCTCTCCACCCGAGCTCTACCTTTGGGAGGAAGTGAATTACCTATGCCCTCATAAGATTTCATGTCTCTGCATTAGCCAATGAAACACTTCCACTCAAATTGAACCATTTTTTTTGTAGTTTATGATGGGTAAGGATCAAAATGCTTTACTAGTCTGTGATAAACAATGATGTAAGGAATAATTTGAAAACCTTTTAGAAGTAATCCAAACCATATATAGTTAACTTTAAGAGCCCACCATAGGTAGAACCATGCATTTTTTTGTGTTAGAAGGCATGATTGGATATTTATATATTGTCTTTTTTGTATACTTTAGTTCTATATGTTGGTCTTTGTATTTATGTATTATTTTTTATGTCTACTAACCCTTTTTTCTTTATCATGCATTCACATTAGATTTATCATAAGAAATATCTGTCACAAAATAATTTTTAACAAGAAAAATCTCAATTACATCTATGAAAAGCCTAGCAAAGTCCTCTACTAGCTTAAAAAGGGAGTTTGAAAAGTTGAAGCCTACAAACAAAAGGCTAAAAAGGGAGGTCCAAACACTAGAACAAGAAAATGATAGATGGAAGCGTTTGTACATTGACCTTAATACAATATAATCATCCATTAATTAAGAATTGGCCCAACTTTTGTAAAAAAATAGACAATTGCAAGTAAAACTGTAAGAAGGAATGCAATGCTTTTTGAAGCATAAAGGCACATTCAGATGCTAAATGAAGTAGTGGTGGGAATCAGAGCACAAATGAGAGCTGTGACTGAAGAATGTGAGCAAATGAAAGAAGCATGTGTGAATAAACATAACCAATTGAAGTCATTGCTTGACTGAATCATTATGGCTGTTTACAAAGCCAAAGACATGGTAGAAAAGATTGAAAAATGGAAGGCAAGGGTGCCACCAGTGGAAGCATATGATCAAAAATTGATAGATTTCCTTAATGAAGTGCAAAGCCAGTATCGATGAGTTATGGGTTTCTTTTCTTAATAATTCTAGACTTTTCATGAATATAATGTTGGATTTGGTTAAAAGTGACTTTCAATTCAATAAAAATTTTCTTTGATAATAATTGTTATGTGGTAAATTATCCTTATTGCATTCATGTATTTTATTTTTGCATTCATCTTCATGTATAATTTGAGGGTTCCATAAACATCATTTTAAATTTGCACATTATGAAAAATCAAGATACAAGAATAGCTACATATTCGATAACACATGAGCTAAAGCCAAAAAAATGAAGTAGGATAATGCAAACTATTTTGAAAGGTGGAAGGTAATTGATGGGAAATTCAGCAAGATCCTTGAAGCTCTAGAAAATATAAATAAAAGGAAAATAATAGAAAAAGATACCTCACATGAAGATACCAAATCGCTATATCTTTTAGGTTTTTATTTGCATTAGACCCGGACCACTCCAAATTTTTAGCCACAACAGATCATGTTCCTAAATTATAATCAAAAAAATGTTCAAAGTTATACTAATTCTATCTTCACCAAAAAGGTAGTTAAGTCCATTCAAATCCCCAAGCTGGATAAGACAAAAAAAAGTGAAATTGCAAATGGTAGTACCCTCAAAAGACTTCAAAACTGATCAAATAATGAACATGATTAAAGAAAAATTATGGGCTGTAGAAGGAATAGCTTTTTATGGTCCATAGATGCTGCTAACTTTTATTTGGTCCCATATGTTGTGATTCCTCTAAAATTTAAAGTGTCAAATTTTGAAAAGTATGATAGTACTAAGTGTCCCATTACAATGTCATAATATATTATTGTAAGATGGTAGCACATGGTAGTAATGAAAAACTACTCATGTATGTATTCCAAGATAGCTTAACTAAATCTGTTGTAAAGTGATATGTTCAGTTAGATAAAACTTGCATAAAATTATGCAAGGATTTGACTTGATCCTTTATCAACCAATATCGCCACATCATAGATATGACCTCTAATCATCTATCATTACAAGGTATAGAGAAGAAATCATCTAAGTATTTCAAAGAGTATGTCCATAGGTGGAGGGATGTCATCACTTAAGTACAACCACCACTAATAAAAAAAATAATAGTGTTGTTTGTAAACACTCTAAAGTCGTCATACTATGAGAAGATAATAGAAAATATGATTAAAAATTTTACTGATATGATGATTTCAAGAGAGATTATTGAGAATGCAATAAAAAATAATAAACTAAAAGATAAAGAATCCTCTACTGCTAAAAAGATGCCCCAAAAAAAAGTGAGACTCAAGCTGTGAGTTTTGACAATTAGCAATTCAAAAACTACCCTTAGTCGATCTATCCTACATATCATCCCATTGTAAATCATATTTTTGCTATACAACCTTCTTATCCATCCACAACTAGGCTCTCTGTTCGTCCAACTACCCCAATAAGTGGTGTTCAAAAATCACGAAACTAGAAAACGTCTACATTTGATCCTATTCCCGTGAGCTATTTAGAACTATACCAAAAACTTTACAAAAATTACTTGATTGTTTCTATTTTTGTAAAACAATTTGAACCTCTCTATCTCAAATGGTATGATTTCACTACTCACTATGACTATCATTATGAGACTGTTGGTCATTCTATCAAAAATTATATCATTTTGAAACATAGGGTGCAAAGTCTAATTAAAAAAGAGTTGATAAGCTTCGACACTAGTAGAAACACGGCACCTAATGTTAGTGGAAACCCATTGCCTAATCTTTCAAGGGCATGATTTTGAGGAGGCTGATTGGAACTGATTATCATTTTAGGACTTCTTGATATTATGGATCTTTTTTATGTACTTAAATTTTATATTGTTTTTCATCATTTTAATAAAAGTGACAAATCTAATGCATTTTCATAACTTCTCTTTTATGTGAATCACCATTATTTACGTTTACTTTCTTATATCTTTTTCTCATACCTATTCTTTGATTTCAAATGATGAATGTTCAGACAATCATGATGATAATTCAGGATTCGATTTTAAAAATATTATTCATGATAATTTGATTAATAGATGGAGATTGTTGATTCAATGAAACTACTGAATAAAAAAATAAATCAGGTAAAGAATTTCAGAAGTGATGCAACACATGATTTTTATAATTATTCATTAAGATATTCTCCATTAAGAGTATTCATGTTCGATACAAGAAATGATCATTTTTTTCTATTCTTCAAAAAAAAGAGAAAAAAAAAGTAAAATTATCCTTTACTATCCTACTTGAGCATATTGAAATTTTTTTTTTAGGAATCCTAACCAATGATGCCTTCATACTTGAGGCAAAGTTTGAGAACTTGTTTATCCTTAGTAGTTTCGAAAGTAAAGCCTTTTCATGCTCAAATTTTTCTTAAAAAATGGTGAAAAGAAAAAAAGAGAACAAAAGAAAAAAAATTAATGAGGCAAAATGCCAATGTGCACCACATGAATAAATGATCATTGATTCAATAACCCTTTAAATATGTTTAGGCTTATTTTATTCATTTCTTTCATAACTTCTTTACCCTAGCCTACATTATGTCCCTTAAAAGTCTATTTTGATTGAATATGAGTACTCGAATTGGAGAATCATGAATTGAATTAAGGTATATTTATCATTGGATTGTTTGATCAAGGTGTCACTAGTGGATAAAAAAAAGAAATGAAAAAAATGAAAAAAAGGTGTGCAAAAAATACAAAACAAAAAAAGCAAAAATAAAGAGAAAAAAAGAAAAAAAATGAAAACTTATATAAAAAACACGAAAGGACGATTTAAGTAAAAATTAAAACTTGAAAAAATAACTTCATATGAGAGTCGTAGAAATGAGGATGATTGACTCAAAAAATAAGGATATTGATAAAATGAATTTTTGAAAGAGAATTCTGAGTTTAAGTTCAAAATTATCTGAACAATCATTATTTTGGATGTTGATATCCCATTTAAACAGTCAAAGTATTTTGCCTTTATTCACCTTTGATTTGTTATAAAGACTTATTTTTTTTATTCTTTACCAAATGTACATCCCCTGAATGAATCAAGAAAATGTCTCATGTCTGTCACTAATTTGAATGATGGTAAATAAATGAATGACAATGTTCATAAAGAGTTTTTCATTTTTTTTAAAGAAATCCAAGAAGAGATAAAAGAAAAAAGCCTGAGAAAATGCTTTAATAAAAGGCAAATAAAGTGACACATATGACTCAGTGATAAATTCAATGATAGATGGTCATCTGATCTCGACTCAGTCCAGATCATTTTTCAAACTTGTAGTTTTGTCCCAATCATCCAATCTTAGCTCAGTCTAAATCATTTTTTGGACTTATGGTTCCATTTCAATCATCCGAACTTAACTCATTCCAGATCATTTCTAGATTTAGGGTTCAATCATGGTCATCTGATCTTGACTCACTTTAAATCATTTTTTTGACTTATGGTTCAATCACGGTCATTCATCTTCGACCTTGACTCGATCGTAATCGCTTTGTCTTTTTGACTTATGGTTCAATATCAATCATCCAATCTTGGCTCAATCTAGATCATTTTTTTGACTTATGATTCAATCCCGATCATTCGATCTTGGCTTAGTCCGGATCATTTTTCTAACTTACGGCTCAGTCCTAGTTATTTTTGTTTATTGACTTGACTCTTGGAACAGAGTGGATATTTAGGTCTTTGCATCATCCCTGTCTAATAGAAATATATAAAAAAGGCAACTGTAGATACTCATCTGTGTTCGGTGTCAAACAGACTGATTTAATTAGTATTATTATTATTTACTATCATTGTTACTAGTATTATATTATTATATTATAGTCCGTATGTTATTATTATATTATTATATTGCTATATTATTATGTTATTATTATAAATATTATTTTTTTTATTATTTTCTTTCCTTTTCTCCCCGATTTGCATTTAAATGAGGAAATTGGAGTCTATAATTAGCCAAATCAATGGAATCCAACCTTACATGGTCAATGGTTTTAATTCATAATCAAGAGATTTGCATATTCAATTTGGCCTAAAATCATGCTCAGGTAGAATCCAATCTCAAGATTTAAGCCTAGATTGATTTTGTCCGATCCTTAAAACCCTTATTAAGGATGCCTATAAATTAGGTACAAGACAATTGAACAATACATGGTTGATTTTGGGAATGAGGAGGAATTGGTGAAAATTTTGGTTGTTACAACTTTGGAAAAGGGTTCTGAGCAATAGGGTTTTTAGGATTTTGATTTTAAGATTTTTTGAAAATTCTGTGTTTGAATTTAGGTTTCTGGAGTTTGGATTGAAGTTTTACAAGATTTATGAAGTGATTTGGAAAAATCTGAGAAAATCTAAAATTTTTCTCAAAAATTTGGGTTTTTGGGATGAACTTTGAATTTTTCAATTGAACTTTTCGATGATGTTTGAATTTTTCGGTGATATTCAAATAATTTTTTCAAAAATTAGTGAAGTTTTTTCAATTTTCAGCAGTGTTCTTTAGTTCTTTTAGAGAGGGATCAAAGAGAATCGAGGCTAGAGAGAGAGGGCATGAGACTTCTGAAGCAAAAACACAAAACTTAGCTTATATAAGGTGCCAAAATGACATCATTTTGAAAGCCTCAAACCCGCATGTAAACTCGTTGACCCGCGTGCTGACTCGACCTGATCGTAGCTTTTTTTTTTAATTTTAATTTTTTAATTTTTATTTATTTTATAGTTTTAGGTTTTTTTTATTTGTATTTTTCTTTATTCTACTGATTTTTATTTACTTATTTTTATTGAGTAACTTATTATTTATTAAATATTTTGCAAAAATTCATTTTTATTTCTGGAAAAAAAATAATAAGAAAAAAAATCTTTTCAAATAAATTCATAAATCCCACCAAACTATTAGAGAATTTTTATGGATTTAAATTTTATGAAATTCACCAAACTATTAAAATTTTTCATAAATCAGTTTTCAAAAAAAATAAAAACAAAATTTTTATCCTCCAAACTATTGGAGGATTTGCTTTTAAAATTAAGTCATACCAAACTATTGAAAATTTTAATAAATTTTCTCAAAAAAATAAAAATAAAATTTTATAAATATCTTTCAAATAAAATCTCACCAAAGTATTAGGAGATCTACCTCAAAGTAAATCATACCAAATTATTGAAGAATTTTACTAATTTTTTTGAATAAAATACAATAATAAATTCGATGACAGAGGCTCTTCATAATAGCATATTAATCTCTATGAATACTCATGAGGTGAGAGAATTGTCTTAAATTAGTACCAAACTATTGAGATAATTTTAAGATTAATTTTTAATATTAAATATTTAGGGAAATTACAAACATATTTAATGCTTGGATAATTTGAAGTTAAATTAGTACCATTCTTTGGATAGGCATTGTAGGGGTGTTATAACCTTTCTCATACATAACCATACTCCAGAACCAAAAATTTGATTTTGTAGATTAGAATCTATTATTTAAAGATACCTAAGTTACTCCTCTTTAAATATGATAAATTAGATCAAATGGCCAATCACACCTAAATAAAAAAATTAGTGAAAACTCCTCTAATCTAACGGTAGGTCTACGGATCTATACATTATGACAATGATAACTAGCTTTAGGCCACGATCTGACCTAACGATTATCCGATCTCGTGCATTTATTTTGGATTGAGTGCATAATTGATTTAAAGGTTACCAATATGAGCTTTTTTGGTCGAAGTGGTCTAGCTAAGCTTTTGTGAAAGCAATTCACAGAAATGAGCTCCTTGATTGAGGCAATCGAGATGAGATTTTTTTGCCTAGCTGGGCTTTTTAAAATGAGCTAAGCTCTTTTGGTCGAACTGAGCTCTTTTGTCTAAGCTAATTACTTTAACTAAGGTAGCTTAACTAAGCCTTTATGTAAGCAATTTACCAAGATGAGCTATTTGACCAAGATGGCTGAGCTAAGCCATTGTGAAGGCAATTTACCAAGATGAACTCTTTGATTGAGGTGGCCAAGCTAAGCCTTTGTAAAGGTAATTTACCAAAATGAGTTTTTTGGCTGAAATGGTCGAAATGAGCTCTTTGGCTGAGATGGCCCAACTAAGCCTTTTTTAAGGTAATTTACCAAGATAAGCTCTTTGGTTAAGACGGCTGAGATGAGCTCTTTTGGTCAAGCTCAGTTCTTTTGGCCAAATTAATCACTTTGTTCGAGGTGATCTTTTTTTACCGAGGTAGCTCAACTAAGCCTTTATAAGGTCAATTTACCAAGATGAGCTTTTTAGCCGAGTTAGCTGAGATAAGCCATTATGAAGGCAATTTACCAAGATAAACTTTTTAATGGAAATGGTCGAGCTAAGCCTCTGTAAAGGTAATTTACCAAGATGAGCTCATTGGTTGAAGTGGCCAAAATGAGCTCTTTTAGTCAAGTTAAGCTCTTTTGGCCAAGCTGATTACTTTATCCAATATAAGCTCTTTTGGTCGAGTTGAGTCCAAACTCTTTAGTCTAGCTGTTTTGTCATGCTAGGCCTTTATAAATGCATTTTGTAAATTCGAGCTCTTTTAGTCGAACTGAGTTCAAACTCTTTGTCTAAGATATGTTATCGAATTAGGCTTTTATGAAGGTATTTTGTAAATCTCATAAAGGTATTTTATAGATCTAAGCTTTTTTATTCAAGCTAAGTCCAAGCTTTTGGCTAAGTTATTTTGTTAAGTTAGGTCTTTATGAAGATATTTTGTATATCCGAGCTCTTTTGGTCAAGTTATGTTTGAGTTTTTTGACTAAGCTATTTTGTCAAATTGGACCTTTAGAAAGACATTTTATAGATCCAAACTTTTTTAGCTAAGCTAAGTTCGAGCTCTTTAGTCGAGTTATTTTGTCAGATTAAGCCTTTATGAAGGTATTTTGTAGATCCAAGCTCTTTTTGCTGAGTTATGTCAAAGCTCTTTGGTCAAACTATTTTGTTAAATTGGGTTTTATGAAGGCATTTTGTAAATTCAAACTCTTTTAACTGAGCTAAGTCTGAGCTATTTTATCAAATTGGGCCTTTATGAAAGCATTTTGTAAATCCGAACTCTTTTGTCCAAGCTGAGTTCGAGCTTTTTGATCGAGTTATTTTGTCGAATTATACCTTTATAAAGGCATTTTGTAGATTTGAATTCTTTTGGCTGAGTTAAGTCTAAGCTCTATGACTGAACTATTTTATCTTGTTGGGCATTTATGAAAGTAGTTTATAGATCTGAGCCCTTTTGATCGAGTTGTGTCCGAGCTCTTTTACCAAGCTGTTTTATCGAATTGGGCCTTTATAAAAGCATTTTGTAGATCCGAGCTTTTTTGATCGAGTTATTTTGTTGAATTGGGCCTTTATGAAGATATTTTGTAGATTCAAACTCTCTTAGCCAAGCAGAATCTGAGCTCTTTGACCAAGCTATTTTATCAAGTTAAACTTTATGAAGGCATTTTGTAAATCCGAGATCTTTTAGTCAAGGTATGTCCGAGCTTTTTTACTTGTTTGTAGTGTCATTTCGAACTTAGCTAAGAAAAAGCCCCTACCTAGCATACCATTTGTTTGTACTAAGTTCAAACTAGAGGGAAAGAGCTTAGAGATAAGCTTTGACACATCAAATGTTGGTATCAAGCTTCGACTGATGGTGTCCTATGAATGCAAAAAAGGACAGTTAAAAACAAAGGTAGGGAGTGTTCTCTGCATTTGCACTTCAACGTGCAAGTCAATAAGGATCAGGTCGAAATAAAAAGTAAGACTGAAAGAGAGAAATAAATGGGATCAACCTAACTCCTTAGTGCCTGAGTCTTCATATTTATAGATAAGCTAAGGGGGACTATAAGGGGACAATTAGGACAATGCAGATAATGCTAAGCTGAGGTGGCACTGACCATGTCAGGTCAGGTCAGCATAAATGACAAAGATACTCTTGATTGTCTGTTGAAGATTTTGAGAAAGAAAAAATTCATTGTATCCTTTTGACCATCAAATGCCCCTTACAGTTATCTATACCTAATCAAGTGATTCACCATATAGGAATGCACTTTCCATCTTACCAGAGATTATATAGAAAGTTTTAATAAATTTTTTTATAACAAAAGAGATTATAGCTTGGAGATAGAAGAAAAAAATTACAATTAATGAAATTTAAACTTTAAATCAATTAGATATTATTTTTTAATAATGATTACATCAATAAACTAATCTGAACTTCGAGTTCTTAAGAAGCTGCTTCTGTATCTTGATCAAGAGATATGTGGATTAGGACTATGAGTATAACCATGGATCTAAGGATTAATTATAGCACGTCTATCGGCCAATGGAATTGGCAAAATGCTGACCCAGCCTTTTGGAATATTAAAGTTTGAGTTGGGCAGAAGTAGTTTTCAAGTTTTGTGCCTGTTGAAAAGCGGTGGGGCCTTATAGGGTATGGAAGCATGTCAGGATTTCACTAGTTTCTTAGGAGCTATGGTATGTGGAACATGCAAGGCTCCTAAATTTCAAGGAATGCCTAATTGGTTTGACACACCAATCTTGTTGTTGGGCTTTAATTGAATGAATGATACCTTTGTTAAACACATGAGCATGAGAAAATTTCGAAGCAAAATGCATCTTCTCCTGCCAGGTTGCCTACTTGGATTGCTTCACCAAACAGAGTTATTGCCTTGCTGCTTCTATTCATACTGTAAATTCATTTACAACCTGAATTTCATTAAGGAATGTAAGCATCCTTGCAGTGGTGGAGACTGTTCGAAGAAGATTCTCTTTTAGACAAGGATTGAGGGCGATGCAACATATATCTACCTTTTCCTTTGCCTGTTGCATGCTGATTGGCTAACTATTTACTAGCTCAGCTTTTTCCAAATAGTCCCTTCCACAAGCTGCAGCAAAAATAGTAGCAGTAGTAGTATAGTTGAAGCCTTTATGCATGTTAATTATTAATGCTAATCAGGCTGCTGATTGAGTTTCTAGGAGGGCAAAGCTTGATTGTTGTTGAATAACATCGGCAAGATATAACAATTTGCTTCTAAATGTCCAACACTGCATCTTTATCGATATTTTGTTTTCCATTTTGTCCTGTGGAAAGCAGAATTGATAAGTCGATGAGCAAGAAAATGTTGTGCAGAACTGTACTAGCACATGGTAACATCTTTTTTGAAGTGACCCCGAAATTTCTTCCGACTAAGTTTCAAAGAAACTCTTGGGGTAACACATGGGCTAAAGTTTAGGCAAGTACCGAAGATGGTTTGAAATGACCGCAACTTGCCTTGAGCTCGATGCAAGTAACCAAAATATTACCGTACCATAGCTTCCTACCAGAGTAGCATTTATTGCCTGCTGCTAAAATTTCACTCTACACATTTAACCCTTCAGCTTACAAATAATTTCCTGAAAAAAATTCTAAATTATTTATCACCAAAATACTTAATGTGATTAATATTTGATCGAGATATAATTATAATTTTGTTGAAAATTTTTATAAAAAGAATTTTGAAGATTAACAGAGAAAGCATAGGATCATGAGTCATTCCATGTCTGAGCATGAGGTAAGCCACATGACTTTGTATTTCCTTTGGAAGTGCTTAATACTCACTTTTTATTGTAGAAACAATAATTGTTAGGTAGATTTCATGATTAACTTTCACAGTGTTTCCTGAAATTACTCAGTTAATAACTTGCACTTTGGTAGTACTTTAGTTGCTGATGCAAAGTGTAAACTGCAACTGAACTCATTGAATTCACTTTTATCATTACCCGTTGTAATCTTCCAACTGAAAGTTAATTTCCAGCATCTTCTTTCAAATTCTTCATTGATCCAGTGCTTTCAGCTTACCTTGCTACACTTTATAACAAACTTACATAATAAAGTAGAAGGAAAAAAAAAAAAAAAAACTACTGAGTTTTGGGACTCATTTCTCTGAGGGTCTGTGTAAGTATATTTTTCAAATTTCTTTTATTTGAAATTATTAAAATTAAATTTTAACTATTGAAATTAATAATATAATATTTTTATTAATAAATCACACGAGTGTTGGCTCTCATATCTATCTTTTTCTTCCATTTTGATCATGTAATTTTGTTTTTGTTTTGATATCTTAAATGTTTAATCTAATGATTTGAATGTTTTAGTGTTCAAAATTACCAAAAAAGTCACAGAAATTTTTTTATAATCATAGGAAGATTCTTTAAATTAAGTGTTTTTTTGGACATTTTTAAATTTTTTACTTTTGTTCCTTTTTTCTTTTTTTTCCAGTATCCTCAATTACCAAATTGTTCCCTAATGATTAAAGGATTTTTAGGGTATTTTTGTCATTTCCTTTTGATATCTTTTCTAATTTTCTTCTTTTCTTTTATTCTCTATTTTTTTTCAAATATCCTAAATTAAAATATAATATAATTTAGAATGATTTAAAAAAAACAATTATTAAACGCGTAAATTTAATCAATGAATAAAATTGATTTGTTTATAAACAAGGATTGAGGGTTATAAAAAATTTTGGGTATTTAAAATTTTTAAATAATGACATATAGTGTGAATTTTTCATAGATTTATTTAAAAAAAAAAACTTTTGGAAAATTTTCATGGTTGTTTTTCTTTTTTTTTTTCTGAATTTAAACTTGAATAAAAAATTTTAGATACTTGGTAAAAGAAATATACAAAGAAAGAATAAAGGAAAAATAATAAAATAATAAAAATACGAAATTACCAAATTGTGGACTGCAATGAGTTAATTTTATGCAATTTTTTTTCTATCAAATCTTTTTTTTTTTTTTCATTTCGTTTTACAATTTTTAAAAGCAAGCTTTATACTTATTATGTTTCAACTTTGTCATTTAAAATCTTCAACTTATGAATTTATTATAATTTTTATTATGATTTAATTATTAAAAAATTAAAAATTGAATTAATAGTCAATAAACTATTGCAGTACATATATATTTATAAAATATACCTTTGTTTTATTTATAAAATATATAATTAAAATAAAATTGAGTATACTTAAAATAAATTAAAAAGAAAAACTCTCGTCGCCAAACACAGAATACGTTTTAATTACGTTAAAAATTATGCGTGACTCTTATTTTGTATTCTTTTGGAGGTTTGGAAGTTTATAATTAAAGGGACTTTTTATAAAAAGTTTTATCGATATCACCAACAACAGCATCTGTCCTTCGAAGAAGAAAGCAAAAGAAAAAAATATATATATATATATATTTGTTTATTGCTAGTCTTTTGTGTAATTTGACAAATTTTTTGCTCTCAATGTTGAATGCTTTAACGTTGCAACGTCACTATCAGTAGGGCCGACTTGCATCGACATGGAATTGATTCATAAAATTTGCTTTTTCTGCCTTCACATTTTGGCCATTTATACTTAATTGGACGGTGCAGATTGTTGTTGTGTCGATCCATTATTTTTAGCTTTGTCCTGATAATCAAAGCAAAAATTAAACTTTCTACAAGAGACTTTGTTCAATGATGGTGTCTATTTCCTTGTGGTTTCCGTCTGTCCTTCTATATTCTTTTCCTCTTTTATTATATTAATTTGATCTCATCAAAGTCTACCATGTTTATCCTGAACTTCCTTTTTGATCTCCAAACCTACTATTTCTAATCCATGTGCTTTCTAAATCTCTTCCTGGCCATGGATTCGGATGATGAGAGACATGCTAAACGAAGGAAAACCAAGCCTGAAGATGATCAACAACAGACAACTGGGATGGAAAGCCTTCCACACGAAATCATCGTTGACATACTTTCAAGGCTACCGATCACATCTTTGGTGCAGTTCAAGTTTGTATGCCGAGGATGGCGTGCCTTAGCTCAAGATCCTCTTCTTGCTGATATGCATCTTTCCTGGAAAACTGAGAGCAATCCATGCCTCATCCTTCACTGTGATATTCCCATCCGAAACCAGCTGTATTTTGTTGATTTATCTGCTCACAACAAAGACAAAGAGAAGGTAAAAAGGTTATATGCACCTTTCCAGGCTGCCATGCCTGAATTTGATGTAGTAGGATCGTGCAATGGTTTATTATGCTTTTCTGATTCATTATACAACGATGCACTTTATATTTACAATCCTTTTACCCTGGATTATAAAGAGCTGCCAAAATCTAGACAATATACAGATCAGGAGGTAGTGTTCGGATTTGGATTCCATCCAAAAACAAAGGAATACAAGGTAGTTAAGATAGTTTACTATAGGAATACTAGTACTAGTAGCTACAGTCGTGCCCGAAGAATCGTTTATCCGCAATCAGAAGTTCAAATTTTCACACTCGGAAGCTCTGCCTGGAGGAGTCTTGGAAAAGTATCACACCAGTTTGTAAGGCGGCCTTCAGAGGCTCTGGTTAGTGGAAGACTTCATTGGGTGAGTAGGCCACGGAGATATTATCCAGCTCGCCGTCTTATGTCATTTGACTTAGCAGATGAACAATTCCGAGAAGTCCCAAAACCTGATTGCGGTGGTCTAAACAGGTGTAATTTTCATCTGTCTGTTTTAAGAGGTTGTCTTGCTGCAGCTGTTTATGGAAACTATGGGAAATTGGAGATATGGGTCATGAAAGATTATAATGTGAAGGAGTCTTGGATCAAAGAATTCAGCATTGGTGCTTACATGCCAAAATGTTTGAAACAAAATTTGGACCGAGACAGACCTTTGAAGATATGGAAGACTGCTTCAAATGGAAAAGTTGTTCGAGTTCTTTGCTTACTAGAGAATGGTGAAATCTTGTTGGAGTATAAGAACAGAGTTTTAGTCTCCTACGATCCAAAGAAAGGGAAATTTAGAGATCTTGTATTTCAGGGGATACCTAATTGGTTTCAAACAGTTGTTCATGCAGGCAGTTTCAATTGGATCAACACCCCTCCTTGATTTGTGAAAATTGCAGCAATGAAAAAATGGATGCTTCTTTCCTTGTGAGTTTGCTGCTCTCTAAGATTAAAGTGATGCTGTTCATCAATGTTTGTTTGTCCTTCCTGTCTTACCTTGATACATCTCATTGTAATTTCATGAATATTATTATACACAATCCAAATTTGGAAATTTAGATGATAAATTTCTGCTTTTCAAACTGCATTTCTTATGAACTATTCCCCTTCTGCAATCAAATGATTTCCTCTTTCCTTGTAAAAGTTAGACACCAATTCATCTTTCTAGGCCAATAAGGGGATAATATAAACAAAGGAAAAACAGATTTGAAAATTGTATTTCAAGACAAAGGGAAAAAAAAGAACTCAACCACCATCATTACAGACAATTAAAAATTCTGATGCCTGGCGCAAGTAGTATTAAATGGTATGAATCTATTTCAAACCTTCAAGAAAAACCAAAATGAACTGTTATATGCATGTGAAAAGGGTTTGTCTAGATCCTAACTCACCTGCATGCATTATGATAATCAACAAGGAGTTGCAATAAGCCAATAATGTTTTTTTTTTTTTTTTTTCTCAAATTCACTCTAAATTTTCCCTTGCTGTCCTAGGACAGCTGCTGAAAGTGTAGAAGCTTGGATGGATTTCCAGGCCAGAGATCAAGGTAAGTTCTTAAGAAGGGTGTTCAATATATTTAGAATTATCTTTTCCCTGATGGCTTAATTTTCTCAAAATCAGGAATTTTTCAATCTTAATGAGCGTAGGACATTAGGACTGGTAGTTCAACCAATTAATCTTGCACCTAAAAAAAATTCATGGAAAGAGAGAAAAGTCCTCTGATCATGCCTTTTCCACCGATCCAAAGTTGAATAAATTGCCGTAAAGTCAAGTCACAAAGGGGCCTATGATGTGTCCTCTAGTGGCACATGCAGAGAGATTCCCTTCAGAATGGAACTCTCCCCAGCTGAAATGTTTGAAAGTAATAATAATTTCCATTTTACTTTGAAATTTTTAACTATTTCCACTATCTTGCCCCATCCCTTGCAGGCTGCAGTAGGCAGCAGCTATGTACACTTTTTCTACTCTTTACTCTTTCTATAGTGTATAATCTTTTCTGCTTTCTGTTTTCCACTCATAAATGAAAACAAAAACCAAAAAAAAGATTGTACTAGACAATCCACTTCAACCTTTTCCATGACTATCTGACATCACTCTTAACCAATGCAAGCACATGCGCAAACCTTTACCACATTTTTGGTTCAGTACCTACATATTGTGACCATATCCAATTCTTAAATGCCCTTTGGTTTTCATCCAGGGACCATGAAATGGTCAGAATGGTAAACATCATTTTGTAGAAACAATCCCTCCAGGCTTCTATTACTGCTGGTCAACACAAGTTTTCATTGGCTGACCTCTTTAATCTTAATTTGGTTACATTAAATTTATTGCTCAAATGTGAAAAGATTGTTAGATCCCATTGTTTCATTTGATATGTTAGTGAAAATAGTTCATGAAATCCAAGACCCTCACAGACTAAAATGCAGATCAACATCATTTCATGTTTAGTGCAATTCAGACTGTTCATTTTCGAATAAGTAGTGCTACAGGAAGGTTATCTTTCTGTTTCTTAATCATTGGATCGGCCAAAAGACTGCTTGAAAGAAGGATATGCTGTGGAAGTTTGAGCAAAACAATTGAACTGTGTCACCTATCCCACTTACTGCGAATGGAACAGGACGTGGACGATCACCTAAAAGCCAAACCCTACGTCCATATTTAAAAAAGAAAAAAAATCCGCTGAAGCAATTGCTTAACAGTATTAGTTTCAATTCAAAAACTACTCAATCTGAAAGCAAAAGAGAAGAATATGCTGTGGAATAAGAATGCATCATTATTTATTATTGAAAGAATGCAAGCAGGCATTGGAACAAATAAGTACCAAAAGCTTTGGCCACCAGCTCCTGCAAACTTTGAAAGGTCATTTGTTTTTCCCAGTAGTATATTTGCAGGACCACTAGCAAGCTCTGATTAACCAGAAACTCCCCATTATGAACCCAACGTCTCATCGCCCATCTGTTCGCGACTCTACATCTCGTGCATGGCCCAGATGGACAGGCGATAGGCTTTGCCTTTAGTTGGTTTTAGCTTTTTGACTTCAGCGAAGGCATCTTAATCCAAGCAAGGGACGAGAAATATAGTTAAGTTCAAGGCTCCAGCTTTTACTTTTAAAACCTTCCCTGTGCCGCACCACTCTCTTTTGTGCTTTTTATTTTTTTTATTCTAATGCAGCAAAACACAAGATTTTATGTTGTGAATTCAGAGGAAGTGGGCAAAGGAAAGGATTTCTTTTCCTCTCTTTGTTTGGATTATTTTTCTTTAAAGAAGTGCAATTTGAGGGAAAGCCATGTTACCTACTCCATTTCTCTTACCAGATTCCCTATTTTCTCATAGCCTTTGTGTTTTTTTTTTTTTTTTTTTCATTTTTTTTCCTCCAAAAATAAGCCACCTAAGCTATTCTCTCTGAAACGAAAAAGACCGCTGCGGCCCTGCCCAATAAAACGTTGTGCGTTGCAGTGAAAAACGGGCAGTTCGCTTCACAACATTTGAGGTTTAAATTATTTTGATTTTGGTTAGTTAAATGAGATATAATTATTTTAACATTGTTTTTTATTTTATTTTTTAATTCAAATCGTTTCGGATTTAAAATTTTTATGTTTCGATAGGTTTGCCAAATTCAAACATTCTTAAGGTCGGACCTTTGATTTTTTTTATCAAAACGAATATAGTTTTTTAAATAATTTTTTGGACTTGAATTTATTTTATCATTTTTGTCCGTACATTTAGCTAAGTATTGTATATAGAAGTAAGTTCTATATAAAAAGAATTGTATAAAGAAATAAGTCATAATTTTGATATGATTATTTACTAAAATAAAAGAATTAATCGCCGAAGAAAAGTTAAATAAAAAGAAATTTGTGATCGTTACTAATAATCAATGAATAAAATTCATTGTTATATAATATATTTGAAATGCATAATGAGTACCTAATTAATAAATTAATACACAAATTTTAAAATAAAGAATTTACGTAACGAATCAAAATGGACACTTCGAAATGATGAAAAATTAAAAAAAAAAATTTTGAAGAAAAAAAATTTTTGGACATCCCTATAATTTTTGTCTGAAAACTTTTAAAAAGTGAAAAATAAGAAATTTTTTAGACATCCCAAAACTTTTTTTAAACACACGATAAAATTAATAAATTCATCAATATTAATATATATTATATTTGATTACTCTAAAAAATTTCTAAAATCTCCACTGCATACCTAAAAAATAATAAATGATTATAAAACATACTTTTCATAGTGCTGCAAATAAAAGCTCACAAAAAACCAAAATATAAATAGTCATGTTAGCTTATACAGCTTAAGTAACTACTCTATTATAGTGTTAGCTAAGCATTAGTTCAGATTACATGTGTACTAATAATATTTTTAAAGATTATAAATTCAAGAGAATTTAACATATAAAATCTTATTCAGATAAATTAAATATAAAGCGATTGAGGGTCAAAAATAAAATCAGAATTTAAAAAAAAAAAAAAAAAACTACTCCATTAGGGTTCTTTTACATTTCTTTATAGTTCGCAGTCCTTTAATTAGGGCTACTTGAGGCATTTAAAGCAAAGCCAATAATGGAATAACTCTGGTTTGGTGAGGGTTTTCTGTTTTCCTAAGTAGCAAGCCCAAACCCATCAATAAAAAGTGAAACAAAGATGCAGTTTCTATAAAATTTTAAATTCAAGATCATCAGCAGATTATAATTAAGTTGAATTCCACGTGAAATTTATACATAAAATTCTTATAAATATATAATATAGCAATCCATGCCTTACCCTCCACTCTGCTCATTCCAATGGCCATCAACTTTAACTGGTCGATAATTTCAGCTATGTCCATGACAACCTTCGAAGCTATAAAAGCCTGTAAAAGAAATCAACCTGCCTCTGGATGATCGCAAGTTTACTTCTGTGCTAAACTGCAATGGTTTCTTGTGCTTATTCTATATGGAAGTCGATAATCTATGCACGTAAAGCAAATTTGTGTGTACAATCTTTTCACAGAAGAGTTGACAGAGTAGCCTCCAAGGCCAATGACATCATAGTATAAGGTGGTTTCAGGGTTTTGATTCCATCCAGCGAGTAAAGAGCGCAAAGTGGTGAAAATAGTAGAACATGAAAGTGTTAAGTATAATTATTCTAGGTTGTTCAATTGTGAATTGTCTTTGGAACAAAGTACTGAGGTTTTTACTTTAGGTTCATCTTTTTGGAGGGTTAAAAGAAACAATCCCTTCCAAATTCGTATGCGAACTAGTGAAGTTTTTGTTAATGGAGCTCTTCATTGGTTTGGCCAACCTAAGGGTACTGAGCCACAAATTATTGTTTCCTTTGACTTGACGCGCAAGAAGAGTTCTGTCTTTTTTCTTTGCCAAACTTCACAATTGGTGGACCTGCTAATAGCCTTTCTGTGGTTTCTAGGATGGGGATGAACAAAATTGATGTATGGTTAATGAAAGATTATGGCATAAAGGAGTCTTGGACTAAGGAGTTAACTATTGATCCTGATCAATTTCCACTGCTTGGCTTCCTTAGGCCATTGGCCCTGTTTGCTTATGAGAGATTTAGGAACAAGATCAGGAAAATAAAAGTAGGAAACCTCCCCTGACCATTCGAAGTAGTTCCTCATATCTAAAGTTGCAATTCAGTATTTAGCTATATATAGTTGTATTCTGTAACAAGTATTTCTATGTTCCAATGATCTATCATGGAGCAAAACAGTTGTCTTGAACATTAGGTATCAGAATACATTTGTTTAATGTTGATTTTTCTCTTGACATCGCACTGAAGTTTTACTCCCTTGACATATTTGTTCTTGATATTTCTCGGCATCTGGGGTACTGAATGTTCCGCCAGTTTAAAAAAACCCAAAAAAAAAAAAGATTATTCACAGAGTAATTAAGTTAAATGCTGATGATGAACAGTAAACACAATTCATACACTTCAAAAGATATGGATTTGGCCTATTGCATACAGATGGCAGTTGAAAGGTTCAAGAAACCAAATAAACAGATTAATATGGTGTAAATAGACCAATTAATAAAATTCCTTGCAAGGAAGAGAACAATTTTTTATTATTCAAGTAACAAAGACCATATTTAACCTGAGACTTCTAAAATCTGGATTCTATGGAATTTACTCTGATGAATGTATGAGCATATGGCCTTTTAACACCAAAACTAATACTGCTATTGTAGACTGTGGATAACATTGCTTGTGATCAAGTTTAACGTATAGAAATAATGGTTTAACTCTGATCACCAGTGGTCCGTCTCAGGTGCTCCAACACCAATTTTTCACCAGTGAGGTGTTCAACCAATCCTTACATTTCAAAGAAACTAAATTTAGAGCCCAATCAAATGGGAAAATATTACACCTTCAACAAAAGCAACACTAATACCCTAACACCTAGGTCATTCAGCTAAAGTAAATACACATAACTTGTATAAGGAAAAAAAAAAAAAAAACAAGAAGAAAAGAGAACAATAGTGTTCAGATTACTACCATTTGTATAATCTCGACAGTCATGAAACCCAACTCTCAAATCAGCTTCCCATGTGTTGTTGAACTTATAGGCTTTATCGACAGCATCCTCTTCCGAATATCCAACAAACCAACATCTGCTCCTAGGCAGCTTTTTTAACATCCTTGTAAGAACAACTCCTATTGGAAGTGTTATTATAGCATATAATATGAAGGAAAAAAACTACTTATGTTGTCAATAACAAAGAGATGACAAAAGTTTAACTAAACCACAATCAATGTTCTCTGCATTTTAAAATTTGGAAAATTCACACTTTTGTTCATGTTCACATAGTTGTACCTAAATGTTGGCAGCATATATGGATATTCCATCCAATGTTGTAACCCAAATCACAAAATATGCATAAATGCGGAAAGTCTGAATAGCAAAAGTATAATAAATTCTTACAATGTCCTGTAGAAGAAGCATGCCAACCATATACCTAATTATATAGGAAAATCTAACATAAGCAACTCAATTAGGAAGAAAAAGCTGTTCAATAACCAGTCTCTAGTCCTATATCCCTCTCTCAGTCTTGAAAATCAGACATTTGATTGATAGTCATACTTTCCTTTCACGTTAAGTGAAGAGTGATGATTAATACCTTCTGCATGCAACTAAATATATAATCTTGAACCACAGATAGAATCATAGAAGGCAAAACAGAAAGAAGATCACAGTTAATGTTGAACAAAATATTCTTTAGAAACCAATGAGAGGTTTCTGATGTTGAGGCCTCCTTGAACAAAGCAGGCAAAAAATATGAAAATATTGTCTGATATGATTAACTGACATACATAGAGTTTTTTTTTTTCTTTAACTTCATGGGAGTGCGGCAGAACTTTTAAATCTGATACATTGATGAATTTATAAGCCATGTAATGATCAGGGCTCACAATTTCCTCAAGAACTACCTTTTTTATGAATCCTTAAAGAACATTTTAAATTGTAAGAGTATCAAATAAAATTCAGCAAAAACTTATTGCTAACCTGGTACTGCTCTACCAGATATAGCTGCAAGTGCTGTGTATATGTTCTCAGGATCTTTAGGTTGAAAATCAAAAACAATGGCCTACACATAATTTTCAGACCACATCAGTAAATAGAGATTGAATATCCCTACAATTTTAACTAAATATTATAAGGATAATAGAGAACGGTAATTGAAATTATCGTACATCCTGAGTGTCCACTGATTTACGTAGAAAATTATACCATATCTATACATAGAAAACTTCACACGCATATCCATTCTCCAAGATGATAATTAAACTAAAAATTATACCATCACAAATAGGATGCTTGGAAATCAAATTTAGAAATATAATACAGTTGTTGAGAGTAATCAAAATTGGAGCTGTGCCAATAAATAACGGGATCAGAAGTCTCATAAGCTGTTGAATAAAAAGTCAAATAACTGCCTAAAGTTGAGAGTCATATAATGTTGTAGGACCATAACTCTGTAGCTGACTATTTAGCTAGTTTTGGCACTAATATGAAAGAGAATGCAGAGAGATGATTTCAAATGGTGCTAAGCGGTGTACTTACTAGAATAAAATTTATATATGAGTAAAGAATCTAATATTATTAAAAAATTTGAATGAGATGTCATATATATGCATAAGAGATCTAAGAACCTAATAGCTTAAGTTTTTGAACTCAAATGATATCCAACATGTATGTATGAGTTCTCCGGTATGCTCTCATGAACTCCAAGTATGGTTTATCTCTTTAATAAGTGGTATCAGAGCCAGTTTACAACGGGTTCGAGAAGTCACAGGTTCGAGTCCCAATAATGTTGTTGAAGGGGAATTATTGGCAGATCGGAGGTTAGCCATGTCCATCAACTCCACATACTCGAACACCGATATTAAAGGAGATTGTTAGTAGATCGGAGGTTGATCGCGTCCATCAACTCCATGTGTTCGAAAATTAGTATTAAAGGTTCAATTTGGATGTAACGAATATATGATAATATCTAGAAATGGAATACCCAAGTGGTCAATGTGTTGAGTCAACCTAGAATATAAGTTTGAGGGAGCATTGAGATAATCTAAATGATAAGGTTGAATGCTATGACCTACCCAAAAAACGCACTAGAGATGTAAGGTTGCTGGTCCAAAGAAAGTGTTGATAAGACTTACTCGTACAGGGGAACCGAAGTCCAACCGCATCTATCAACTCCATGTATTCGAACCTCAGTATTAAAGGTTCGACTTGAATGCAACGAATATATGATAAAATGAAAAAATGAAACACTCAAATGGGCGAAGTGTTGAGTCAACTAGAGTGTAAGCTTGAAGAAGCATTGAGACAACCTAAGTGGTAAGGTTGAGTGTTGTGGCCTACCCTAAAATGCGTATTAGAGATGTGAGGTTACTTGTCCCAAAAAAAGTGTTGATAGGACTTACTTGTACAAAAAAATCGAGATGAAATTTGATTAGAACTCACAAGTAAATGAGAAAGATTATTAAAATAAGATTTACATGTGAGTAAAAAATTTCACATCATTAAAAAATTTGAATGAAATATATTATATATATATATATGAAAGATCTAAAAACTTAATAACTTAAGTTTTTAAGCTCAAGTGATGTCTAACATGTATATACAACTTTTCTAGTGTGCTCTTATAAGCTTTAAATATGATTTATCTTTTCAACACTTACTGCAACTGTTCTTCCTAGCATATTTTATTATTCATTTTCAAAGAGGTAAAATTTTAAGAACTGAAACTCAAATTAATTGGTTGATAGAATCACCTTAAAAAAATAATTTTCAGTGTGACTAACCTTCAAATCCCAACAACACCTGCGCCCCTTCTCCTATTTCCAAGGTACGACCTCTTTTGTACCAAAAAAGAAGTTTTTGAGAACTACTATTGAATTACAGCATAACTCTGTTAAATTCTTATAGAACATAATTTTGCCTAAAATTGTAACTTTTCACTGCAATTAATTGGGGAGTTGTTCGATTAACAATTTCCAAGAAAATGAAATCTTAACAGAGCAAAAAAGAATGCCACTAGACAGTGCCCGCTTCAGTTAGGTTTTCCAGACAAAGCTAGCTCCTACTAGCACAACAGTAAAGACCCCAAAAGAAAATGAAAAAAAAATTGGGATAATGAAGAGGAAGGAACCTGAGAATGAAGAGGAGGAGGAGAGGGTTTGATGATGACCATGAAGTGCTGCAAGTCCCACAGATTGAGAGAGTAAGCAGCAGACATGAAAAGCTGGGCTGGTCCCCTTGTAGCTCTTAGTGCAACTGCTGCCACATAAACTTCATCTTTGCCTCTTGTCACTGTTGATTTTGTGAAGGAAAGAGATGACATTTTGGTTTTGCCATTGGATATGGAAGTGAACCGTTAAAGTAGTTAAAAAAGATGCTAAAATAACAAAAGAAATTCCTAAACTTTATTTCTTATAAGTCTATATATTTTTATTATATTAGTCTAATTTTGTATTTTTTAATTTATATAAATATAAATAAATAAAATAAAAATGTAGACTAATATAACAAAAACATAAAAACTTATTAAAAAATAAATATTTCAAATTTTTTTAATATTTTAATCTTAGAAAAACCTAAAAGTATCCACTCAAACCAGCTGGGCGCTCAGGCCCACCCATAATGGGCCTCGAAGACTAGGAGTCATAAACAAAGTGTTGGTGATTTGAAATATCAAAGTACGGGCAGCGAGTAAAAGTTGCAACGCTGACCCGAATTTGAAATACTCGCGATTTGATGATAAAAAAAAAAAATTCCAAGAATTAAAATCCTTCCAACTCAAATAAATTCTGATTTGAAATAATTTGAATTCAAATTATTTGAATATGAATAATTTAAAATTAAATTCAGTATAATTTTATTTTTAAAAAATGGTAATATAATTAAAAAATTATTTGTTTTATTTTTTTAATTATGTTTTAAAAATTTTTAAAAGTATTTCTATTATTGTAATTAATTAAATTATTTATCATTTAACCATTAACACCATTTATTATCATTAAACTTTTTCTTCTCTTGGATAACTAATGACTTTTTTATTAAAAAAATAAGCAAAAGAGACTTTATTCAATAGAAGATAAATACATATGACTTGTCTGGCTGCCTAAAACTTGCAAACAAAAAATTTTATTAATCCAACCTCAGCGGCACCGTTTTGACTTTTGGATTTTAGAGAATATGGAAGGCGCTTCAAGAAGGGTTGGAAGTTGGAACAATTTTGGGTTTTTTTTTAATTTTTTCAGTTTATTTTTGGAAAGAACAAATTTAGAAATATTATATAGTATAATTTATACTTATACAATTATACTTGTATTGTTATATATAAAATTAACACTCAAAACTAAGCCTTATAAGGTTAAAAGTTAAAGTCAAATCAATCAAGTCATGCCATGAAATCCCAATGCATTACCTTATGTCATCTTCATTTTTCATTGTACTATTTCTTATTCATACAATCAATTATTAAAATTACATTAGTACTATATCAAGCCATTTTTCTGTTTAAAAAAAAAAATTAAGTATTAAGATTCGACCATTAGTTTCCTTTTGCCATTATCTTACTCTTTAATAAAGGTCAGTATTATGAAATTATTTAGTTATTTATCCGTTTTCAATTCATTACTAATGAGGAACGCAGATGAGTAAAATTGTATAAATTATTAATAATGCATGAAAAATTGAAAATAATTATTAAATAACAGTCAATAAAAATCATTAATAGTTTTTTATCTTGAACAAAATTAATTTTATATTTAACCTAACATAATTTTATATGAAAAATTATTTTTAATTTATTTGATTTTCATATTTTAATTTTATATAATTTAATTATATATATTATTTTAAAAATTGTTTTTATGGTATTGAAAATCTAAATGGGAGGAATCACTGATATCAATAGTCACTTTCCGTGATTGAGAAAATGGATGCTTCATTGAAGTAAAGTTAACACCAATGGCACCGTATGCCCAAATCTTAAATAGAAAACTCGATGTAGGCTGATCAACAACTGAATAATTTAATATTGGCTGTATATTTTTTTTTTTCTAAATACTATGAACCAACCAAGTAAAATTTGTAAACAACTTACGTTTTTCATCTTTTAGAGATTTTTTATTGAAAAAGTTAACCCCTAAATTATATGAATGATGGATCATTTTCATACTTGATGAAGGTATAAATTTGGTTATTTAGATATATTTATTTAAAATGTCCTCAAAATAAAATAAAATAAAAAGTTCCTTTGATTTCTCCCTTTTTAAACATAGTAGAAGAAAAGGAAAAAGAAAGTTGCATTGTAAATTCTGATAAAGACTTCAAGTTGCCAGAAATAGGAAGCAGTAGGAGGGAGATCAAATCATACTATTAAACCAGCAGATTTTGCATACAAAGGATCGGGACTCACCAACTGTCAACACACTATCACAGTATCATGTGATCAGACATAATTTTTACCAATTGCTTAAGACTAGAAACAGCGTGGCATGTGAAATGGATGATTTTTTTAGTACCGGGAGACCAATAATTTGAGAATAAGAAAAAAGATTACAAATGCGAAGGTTTAAACCTCAAACCTCCAAGATATTACATTAAAAGTATCTGATTAACTGAGTTAAATTCTTAAATAAAAAAATGGATGATCTTTGGGTATGACAGTAGTGTGAGGCTCATTGATTTTGTGATTCTAGACTGAGATTTTTTTTGGGTATACTAGGCCACACTGAAAGAGTGTGAAGGAAAAATAATATATGCTCTACAGTTAAATCATTTTAAAAGAACAAATCCTGATCTCAGGTTTTGGGTATATTGGAGCAAATGGAAGAAATTGGATAGTAGATAAATGTTGAACAAAAGGACTACCATGATTTATTACTATCAAGACAACATGCATACTGCCTCTTCTAATAAACATACTAGCGAAATAATAAATTTAAGCAGCCTCCTTGGGACCAAGAAACCATTCCTTACTGAGAACGGATGACCATAAAAATCCCCCCAATGCAAACTTGAACCATCTTTAACTTCCTCTGCCATATGCCATTGTATGTTAATTTAGTTACTTGGCATGCTATCATTGGTGGGTCATTTCCATAATTCCATTCCCTTGTCCCAAGCCTCATCCACCTGACTACATCCTTATTGAACTACATACAGAAACTTAACATGACATGCAAACTTAGCTAACAGTAGCCACTAGACAGACTTCCATTGATCCGCAGCACCTCACAAGCTTTATTATTACTCGGTCTTGTCAGCTGGAACTTCTGTTTCAACCTTCTCCTCAGCTTCAGCTGGTTTTTCTTCTTCCTTAGCGACTTCTTCTTTGGGTGCTTCGACTGTGGCCTCTTGTTCTGGTTCTCCCGCTGCTGCTCCCTCACTAGACTCTGTAGTTTCTTTGGTTTCTTCAACAGTTATCTCAGTAGTCTGCTTGCTCTCCTCGACAACTGGTTCCGTTACTGTTTCCTCAGGAGTCTCCTCTTCTTTTTTCTCAACTTCTGGCTCCTCAGTGACAACCTTCGCCTCTTCTACTACCTCCTTGGTTTCGACTTCAACTGAAGCTTGAGGTTCTGGAGCCACGGGTTCTTTAGATGCTGCTTCAGGCTCTGCTTCCTTTGTCTCTCCAGCAACTGGTTCCGTTGCGGGAGCTGCAGCGACTACCTCCTCTGTTGTAGTTTCTTGAACCTTGATTGATTCTTCAGTTTTCTCCTCAGGAAGTGCAGTTTGAGCTGACACAACCTACAGAACACATCAAATAAGAGAAAAAAATACTATCAGTTATTCTGTTATTGGGGTTTAGGGTATATAGGCTAGGTGCACAGAACAGCTAATGAAAACAAAGGAAACAATAAACCAAAGCTCAAAAATAAGAATCCAATACCTCTGCAGTAGCCATAGGATTCCCAAGGAAATGTAATTAGGATCACAAAGAAATTTGTAAGAAACAGGCAAATAATTAAAGGCAAGCAGAGAAAGAATGCTTTGTGTCTATGCAGAGATGATCAAAAGAGAGTGGCTTATATAGAGGTGTAGAGGCCTAAAAGTTGATGAGAGAAAGAGGGGGTGGTGGGTGCAATTGAAGAATCTTGGGATTTGACACCTTATCTCACTGACTACAAGGTCATCTGCATGTTTGGCAATAATGTTATAAACTTTAAATTCTATCTTAGAGATGAGGTTATGCAATATTCAATTGACAATTGTTTGTAAACTTTTGATTGGAGAGGCCAACTAATGGAGGCCACTTTCAGCTAAGCCATAATCCTTTTTTGGTTTTGTGATTGTGTGCTTTGTGCAGTCGGTCTTGGAGGTGACCTGAATATCATCCTTTCATGTTGCAGTCCCCCCCCCCCTCTCACATTCTAGCGCTTGGCTTAAATTCAAGTGGTTTTTTTTTTTTTTCTACTCATGAATTGAAGGAGAACCTTTTCAATTTAGAACAAAAACAGGTGGGGGCAATTTAATACCAATAGAGAAGCAAGTGATCAATAGAGGCAGCGCAGTTGATAAGGAAAGTTTGGCCGACCATGCCACATAAAGATGCGACCAATGGGCACAATTTACTTGAAAGAAACGAATCAAATTCTGATGTGGCAGGTTACATGGACCATGACTTTGTGCCTTCTTTTTGGTTAAAACTGGAAAACCTTTCCACATCAGATAGGATGGCGATGCCCCCCCAATTGCCATTGGGACATCCCTTAGATGCTGACATTAGTACTGCTGTGAGCTGTTGAGTCACGTTGAGGATCTGTACACTGTGGCCGAGTTGGAATAACTCTAATGACTTGGCTCTGCTTCCCCATTCCCGACTTCCTCCGTTAGAATTCGCCATTACATTTCTAATCCAATTTTCAATTTGATTATTAAAATTTAAAGATTCACTTGCTGTTGGTTTTTCTCCATCAATTTGCACACACAATTAACGTATTTGATATTAGACTAGAGAATATGGAATTATTTAATATTAGATTCGCTGTAACAATCTCCTAAACCGTAAATTTGACTCCAAAATGTTTGTGCCTGTTGAAGTTGAAGGCAACGGTTTGGTCACTTCAGTCATTAATCATGGCGTGTTCGTGGATCCCTAAGGTAACATGTTTGCTAACTGAAAACTTCGTACGCTAGCAGTCAACCTGATTGTGCCTTGACATTTGTAAAACTTGGCCCCTGCCTTATTTCGTTGCCTTGGCTTCCTACAAAGCTATGGGATTCCCCGTTTCTCTTCAAAATCCAACAACCGAAACAAAACAAAAGAAATCTTCTTTTCCGTCTTTCCTGCTTCGGCTGCTCTGTAAAGTTCGCCAACCTGGCTTTTGGCTAATTTCTGCGTGGGCGGTGGAGGCTCCTACCAAAATGGAGCCCACGTGGGACGTTCAACTACTCCTAACCTATGGGAGAATGACGAGTGTTATGCGGAACACGGACCACGTGGGATGACGTTATCCGTACCCTCTCATGTCACTATTTGGATTTTGATTGGTTGATTTCGGTGGGGGAGTGGGACCCCACGCATGTATTCATGATAAATCCGTTGACGGGATCGAAAGGGCTTTTATGGGCTGGTTACATCATCCGATGTGATCATAAATCAATCAGGTGATGAGTGATCATTTGGAATTAACCTTCCTTATTCAACACCATACATGATTCTTATCAGGGCAATTTCTTCATTTTGGTAATTAGCCAAAGTGTATTGCCTTTTTAGCATGTTGCAGCTAGTTGTTAGGAATGCACTCAATATTGATTTGAGTGAAGGCAAATTAACGGGGTGTTCTGGATACACCAACAAAGTTTTTTTTGTATATCTTCAAAAATTTTTTTCAAAAATACCCAAATACTAAATGTCAATTTTAATATTTAGTAAAAGATAAAAGATTTATACACCTTAAAATTACATTGTATTTATTGAAAATAAATTTTTAAAAATTATATTATATTTTTAAAAATTTATTTTTAAAAAATATATATAATTCTCGAAAATAAATTTTTAAGAATAAAATATAACTCTCCAAAATCTATGTTCGAAATTTTTTTGAGTTCTTGAAAATAGATTTTCAAAAATTATTTTGTGTTTTCAAAATTTTTTTATGGGAATACATATATATTTAATTATAACTCTTAATAACAAAAAAATCATAATTTTTAATATTTTAGCCACTGAAAAATGTCATTAACAAACTAACAATACTAACAATAAAAATTGGTGGCTGAAAAATTAGATACTATCAAATTTATCAATCTGTTTATGACATTGTCAATGTTAATGTTTTATAGGGTGTTCAAGCTCGGACTATCATGCATACATACACATGAATCATCAATATACCTATTCTTATTTGATCATGTATATAAATGGAGGAGACATATTAGTTCTCAAGCATGCATGAGTATAAAAAGTATTTTTGTCCTAAGCCCAGAAAACTAAGAATTCCATTTTGCCCATATAAAACCAAAAAACTAAAAAAATGATGTTTTTTATTTTCTAAAAGCTCAGGAGAAAGAATAAGTTTATACCATGCATGTTGAAAATTGATTTCATTTTTATTCGTACATATGATCAAGTAAATGGATTCATAAGCGTATAATTATGATTTTTCAATGATTAAAAGTGAAATCAAGCTTTTCAAAAATAAAGATCCAAAAAATCTCAAATCTTTTTAGATATTTATTTTCATAAAACTCAATTTCAAAAAATAGAGAGAAGCAAAGAGACATGGTAGTAATAAAAGATACAAAATGAATGGTGAGATGTAATTAGTAAAAATAAAAAATTAAAATTTGAATTCAAAATGTATTTAAAAGTGATGTGTATATAATATTAAATAGAGTGTAAATAAAATTTCCCCGAATTAATAAGTTTGGTGTCACCTATTCCCATGCATAAGTAAATTTTCAAAATCTAGTTATACCTCAATTTATATGAATAATTAAATAACATCTATTTAGATATACCAACCAGTTTAAATTCACTTAATCCGGTCCATATTCCATTATTGAATATGTAGAAATCTTGGTGCTTAAAATATTTAGTAATGGCCAATTCCAATAAACAAAGACAAATATTAAAGTGTTCCACAACTTGGTCATTGGTTATTCACAAGAAATAAATATCTGTATGAGTAATCATGCTATTGCTATATATTCAACTAGTAGAACAAAATAACTTACTATATCTTTACAGAAAAAGGTAGCAAATCAATGTAAATTTGACTCTTGATCAAAAGTTTGGATGGGTTCATAAACAAATAATTAGGTTTTATCTTATTGTTATTTTGGCCACTTTTTTCTCTTATTTACTTTTAGTAGATTGATTTATACTATTTCATAATATAATGAATAAATAAATAAAATATAGTAAACCAATGGTATTAATTAATAATAGTTTTAGGCATAAAGTATAGTAAATCTAGCAAATAATGCCCAAAAAGAAAGAGGCTACAGCAAATCAAGTATGATATTTGGTATTGTAGCTGGATTATGAAATCATGGGTTCGAAAAACTATGGTAAAAAGATTTTCTATTTGTCTTTTTACTTAAACTTCAGATTAGGGTTTTATTTAAAAAAAATTTCAGTGCAGGTTAATTTTTTTTTTATAGAGAAATTATACTATGAAAATAAGTGAATGAGATACAAATATTGAAATTTAAATTTTAAAATTATCGGATGTTATATTTTGATAATTATTATAAAAATTAATTGAATTAAATTTAAATTTAAAATTAAAAAATTTTTAATTTATTTAACATTATAATAACTAATCAAATCACAATTATCGAGTTAAATTATAATCTTCAATTTTTTTATTTAATAGCTAAGACATTTTAAAAGGATATAGAGATTTGATTTCAAATCAAAATCTCTTCTTTTTTAATGAATCATGTGGATCCTATATTAAAAAAAATAAAATGAACATGTCACAATTACTAAAGCCTGGCTAAGATCATCGATTGGTTGATCTAGTCATGTAAAATTAAGATCAATATGAAGTTGAAACAGCCTAGTTAATCATCAAATGCAATACTCCTTGTTTGGGCTGTTGGGAGTTTTTTTTTTTTTTTGTCAAATCCAATCCATTCTATCTAAAAAGAACTAGAAGCCCCAAACTCATGAAAATGTTGAGCAAATCTTGCTATTGGCCCAACCACAAAATATTCAAATTCTAATCGAAACCAAGAATTCTTCTGTTCTATCTCCTCCCAACGGCCACTTGTCTAATTCATAAATAAAAAAAGGGACGGGACCACTGTGGTTTAGAAAAACCTGCTGAGAAAACCTTTTTCTTTCTGTTTCATTTATAATTTTCCTGGTGCTAGTCCAAGAGTAAGAGTCAAAAGCGCAACGCCCACAATTTCAGGCTGTCTCTGATATTCTATCTATCTCCCCTTGAATCATGCTCCGCCAAATAAATGTATTCTCCATTTTGTTTCTATTATTAGTGTCCTTCACGTTCTCTCTCCTTCTCTCTTTAATTTTGTTGCTACAATCTTTACGGAGTAGTAGTAGTAAATTTCGGATCACCACATGACTAGTTCTTACTCTTTCATGTTCAACAAACAAGTAACAACCAGATACCAAGGATCATATCCAAAAACTACCTTACTCTCTTTCAGGCTTCCCTCCCTCGTGCATTTGAGTTTTTCAACAAACCAGCTATAGCCCACCACCAAAAAAGAGACTAGCACACAAGGACCAATTCCTAGTTTCTTTTTCTTTTTGTCTTTTGCCCTTTGCTTTCTGACTCTTTCTGTCTTTTGCTTTGGCCACAGACAATTCTTACCTTTTTAATTCCCTTCCCTTGTTTACACACCGGTTTTGTACCTTATTCTGTTTGTTGGTGGAAGGATCAAAAGTGATTCCGGTTCTTGTTGTTCTCCACTGTTGAATGAGTTGATGTCTTTGGCTGTTGGAGCTGTAGCAAGTTCCAGTAATATGGGGTTTGAGGACAACAAGGAGAAGAAGGCAGCTGAAGACAGGAGTGGGACTCCTGAAAAAAAGCCAACTCATCCTCAAGAGAGCAGTGATGATGATGGAGGAGACAGGATAGGCAGCACACAGATAAGTGATGAATCCTCTTTCTATGCAACTGATCAGGATGATGATTACGATGATGATGAGCATCGCAACACATTTCAGTTGGGTCCGCAGTGCACTCTCAAAGAACAGCTTGAAAAAGATAAGGTTTTTGTCATCTTATTCAGATGGGTTAATTGTCATATGCACATGCATAGATTTTTTATTTCACTGTTATATGTTTGAGATCATTGCTTGAGTTGTAGGATGATGAGAGCTTAAGGAAGTGGAAAGAGCAGCTTCTTGGAAGTGTGGATATCAACAACATTGGAGGTACTGTGCTGATCATATTTTTTCACCAACTACATTAATTATTCGTAACCTGGCACATTTGAAACTTTTTTAATTTTTTCCCTCTCTTTCTATCATTTTCTTTTTTAACTTTCATTGTCAAATTATAGACCCAGCTGATGCCTCTTTGTTGAAAAATGCAGTGCAGATGTATATATTATGAATTAATTTTGATTCTGAATATTTTTCTTCCATTGACTTCACATGTTGAGAAGGAACATAAGATCAAGTTGTTCACATTCTATTGTTCTGGCTCTAGATAAATGGGAACAATTCTGTGCTAACTGGTTCTTAATATAGCTGTTTATCATGTGTACTAATTTAATATGATGCAAGTCCATGAAATTGAATAATTCTGCATTTTGCTTCATTTCTAATTAAAACTTCCTTTGGGCATGAGTCCCATATATGGATACTGCAAGCACAAATAGATCTGGATATTTTCACCAATTGTAGAATTCGCCTTAGCAAAAACCAACCACCGAAACTCGGGTCATTGTGCATGCTCTGATATGGTTACTTCTCTGAGTTGAAAATTATCTGCCAGAAGATTGCTTTTGCAAGAAGAAACATTTTGGTCAGTAATCGTGACTGATGGAATTTATGTGCATTATTTTCTTGTGCAAGACGACAATAACTTTGTCAATAACTAGATTTTATGCATTTTCCCCAACTTCAGCTGACGTTTTGAAATGCAGCATTTTCTACCATCCTGGTGCTTGTAATATATGTTGAGATTTTGTTGGTTTTCTTCGGGACTTCCCCCAGTGCTCGTAAATATTAAACCGTCATTGTTGAGAATTCTGTAATTTAAAACATAATAATTATCCAATTTATTCGTCCTTTTTGAGGAGCTAAAAGGACTTTCCTAAACTTACTCTACATTTATTGAATATGGTTTTATTTTATCCCTTTTATTGCAGAAACACTTGATCCAGAAGTAAAATTCCTTAGCGTGTCAATCGTCTCTCCGGACAGGCCTGACATGGTTCTTTCAATTCCTGAAGATGGAAAGCCCCGGGGCTTATGGTTTACACTGAAAGAAGGCAGCCATTATCGCTTGAAGTTCTCCTTCCAAGTTGGCAACAACATTGTATCCGGCCTCAGGTACACCAATACTGTTTGGAAAGCAGGTGTCAAAGGTAAGCCTCCTCTATGTCTTAATTCTTGATAAAAAAAAATGTTGAAGGGAAAAACACTTGAAAATCTACCTAAAAATGAATCTTTTTTTTTTTCAGTTTTCAGCACAAAAGATATGATTGGAACATTTAGTCCTCAGCTAGAGCCTTATACACATGAAATGCCAGAAGAGACAGCCCCTTCTGGTTTTTTGGCTAGAGGATCATATACTGCAAAATCAAAGGTTTGTTCAACTAAGCTCAATGCCTCTATCCTTTCCTGTATGCCTATTTCTTGAGATTCCTTCCTAAGAGATGAAAAACACAGAAGCTGAAAGTTTTCTTTGATGAGTATTTATTTAGAGTGTATCTTTTTGAATATCCACAATATAAACGAGCCTCTCTTTCTATGTGAAGCTTTTACATAGTTTCCCTTGAAGTTATTTATGCCTCTTAGTTTTATTTAATCATCTGACAATGGGAGAGGGGAAAAAGAAGAAAGAAAAGCAGTAGCTTTACTATGTGAGTCTGATCTCAACTGTAGAAGGTTGCTTACCTTGGGGCTAAATAACAGTTGAGAAAACAGGACTAGAGCTTTTCTTTTCATAATATGTGGAGCATCAATTTTTGCTAGTGACAAATATTTGGTTAATTCCTGGGATTTGGATATGAAAACAATGATCTTTGGGAAAATGGGAGAGAGAGAATGAGGATCTTAATTCTGGAATATATATGCTTGATAGATGCCAGTTGAGAAGGTGTGCATGCTAAGAGCTAATTGATGTGTGTCCTGCTGAGGATTCAACGAAAACCCTGTTTCTATTAAGGATGAGGAGTTTCAATTTTGATGCAATGAGTTGTCAATTGAGTTTTATTACCAAAAACACTTTGTCGTCTACTTTAATTACTTTCATGCAGCTGACGCTTATTGAAGGAGTGCACTAGATCCAATTCCTTTGCTATTTTTGGATTTTTTATACTGTTTTAATTTTTAGCCAAAAGCTTGTTCTTGTCAATGATTTTCTCAACTTTTTTTAAAGATCTTTCTAGTTAGTATTTCTCAAATTCTTGCATTTTCTTGGTTGCATCAAACATTTTTATCTTAAACTTCTAACCATATTTATAGCTTCTTGTTTCTTGCGCTTGAAACCCAAAATTTCAAGCTTTCAATTATCCTACCTACCTTCATATGGATGATGATGTCCATTATCATCTCTTTCTTAATTTATTGTATAGCATATGTGACCCATGAATTCATTCATTTAAGATTTAACTCACCATTGTTTGGCTACCTTTAGCTACATATATGGCCCATGCTGAAATGTATATGAATTACTTGATGTAGATGTAGGGGTGTAATCAAACCGGACATGAATTAACTTTGTTATGTTTGTGATTTATTCGTTTAATTAACAAACCCTGAAATATTGTTCTTAATCATTTGTAAAGCTTAATAAAAGAACAGAAACCAAATCTTTCCACAACATGTTCTGTCTTGTACATTTTATTGAAATGATTTCTGGTTCTAAATCAAATTGTTCAAGTAAATTGAATTACTGTTTCTCTTTGTTTCAGTTCCTTGATGATGATAACAAGTGCTACTTGGAGATCAACTATACATTTGACATCCGTAAAGAGTGGGCTGCTTCTAATTAGAGAAGAACCTGATGAGCTCTAGCACCCTTCATTCATCTCTATCAATGTTCTTATGCCACTATATGTTCAGCTAAAGTATCTCAATTTCAGACAATTTTTGACTTATCTCAACCATCTCTTTTCTGTCTAAACCAGCTACTCCATGCAACAAAGGCAAGTGAGTAAGATCTCACTTGGAAAAGCTTTTGCTATTCATTAAGAGCAGAGTTAGCATTTCTTAGGGACATTTTGATAATGATATCTAGATATTGCTCTTGTTCAATTCTTCTATGTGCATATCACAACAATGAGTGAGTCAATGATTTCCTTTTGTCATCATACTGCTCTAAATTCAGAGATTGTGATTTCCAATAATTAACCATGCAGATAGTAGGATTTAAAACATTAGAAAGCAGTGCAAGTAATGAGCTTGATCCTAACCTTGCCTGTTTATCCAAATCTTCCAGCTGCTAAAGCTTGATATAGCTTAGAATTCCTCAACCGATACATGCAAGGGAACTAAACTGTTCAACTAAGTATCATTGCTGGAACTGTAAACAACTCCAGCCTGATTATTATAGAATTTGAGAGAGCTCAGGCAACTACCATTGAACTGAATTTTAGAGGAAGCTCAGAACAACTATTGTATGTATTGGTATGAAATGAGCTGCACCCACGTTAATTAGCAAACTTGCATTTTGCATGACTCGTGCGTGTAGTCAAGGCAATTTGGCCTAATTATGGAACAAAATGTGAAACTGTGGTTCCCCACACTTTTGTTCCCTGGGCAAGTGTTGACATCGTTTGTGCCGTTGATGACGGAGTTGTTTTACTTTCAATGCCTCCAACGAGATTTTTCTAATTATTAAAATGTTATTCAACCTAATTTTTCTCTCTCACCAATAACTTGTTCTTTTGATCAAGGGTGTAATAGAATATAGTTGGGTCATTTCAATGCTGGGCTCGAGTTCAAACTCAAATTAAATCATTTTTTTAATTGAATTCAACTCGTAATTTATTTAAATAGTTCGAACTCAATTAGATTAGATTCGATAAAATTATAAATTTAAACATCAAATACTATATTTTCACTATTTACTTATATATTTATAATTTATAACTATAATTTATAGTAACATGTGTAAAATACTAATGTAAATAATCTTTTGAGTTAACGAAAAGAGAGATCTACATATATTCATTATATTTTTAAATTGATATTTTAAAACTTTTTATTATAACTATTAATAAGATTTATCCAACTTAAAAATAAAAACTCTACTTTCATTAAATAAATTTTTTTTATAAATAAAATTGAATTAAATTTTACATTAATTTTTAAAAGTAGTAATTTTGCTGTTTGTTTTCAAAGTTTTACTTTTGCATAATGTTAAAAGTAATAAAATTTATGTTAATTAAATATATTTTTCACCTAAGACAAAACTTTACATGTTAATATGTATTGTTATTAATTTCAACTATTTTTTAACCAAGGTATTAATTTTAAATATCACTAAAGAGTAAATAAAAATAACATATTTTATTTTTTTAAAATGAAATCTATGCCAATTTGACTTAGCTGAGTTATACCATTTACAAATTTGAGAAAGCTTAAGCAAAATTTGAAACCTGAATTGCGGAGTTGAATTGAATTTAAGTAAATATATAGCATTGATATTATATTTAGCCTTGACCCGAACTCAGACTAACCTACTTATGGACTCTTCTATAGAGATATAATTATTTAAAATCTTGAAAATACTTTTAAGAGAGATAAATTTTGAGATCAAATCCTTCCTTTTATCTAATCTATATAGGAAAAAGTAAACAAAAGCTTGTAGATTAATAAATGGTCAAACAACAAATCCCAACTAATTATATAAAAATATTAAGAAAAAAAATAATTATAAGATTAGTCACTAAAAATTTTATGTGCTTGTATTTTTATCATTCAACTATAAAAAATTACAATTTAATTATTAATATTTATGAAATTTTTTATCATTTAATTGTTAAAGACTAACAGCATTACAATATGGCATTACCACATCATCAACTACTCATCATGTGGTGTTGTTACATCATTCAACATGCTTTGTAACACATGCCATGTGAGATTATAAATTGTGAAAAAAATAAATATTAAAAAATTATACTTTTGATAGCTTAATTTTTTATAATTTTTACTTTAATCATTAAACTTTAAAAATTTTATAATTCAACTATCAATATTTTATGAAATTTATTAATATTATGATCTTCATTATTAATATTTTACTGTTAACATAATTTGATAACGATTTGATCACTAATGTATAAATCATTATTTATATTAAAATAATTATAAATTATTTTATTATTTATATTATTACAATGTAATTTTTCGCAATTGAGTGATCAAAATTAACTATATAAAAACTGTAATAACTTTACTAAAACAAACTTTGAAGCTAATACATTGTACTTCAAAAGACAGCCAGAAGCAAAGCCTTGGAGTTTGGAGTGTCACTAAATTTCTTAGAAAATAATTATTGTGAGTTGTGAGCTTGTCATTGAAAAGATGCTGAAGGTCTGAATGACAGACGGACGGGGCACTCAACAAGTTTTTGAGTTTTGACCGAATCAATTGAAAGCAAGCACTTCATTTCTCTCTCATCACTTTCAAAAAGAGGGCGTCCAATTAAGCAAAGCTTGACAAGTCAATACCCCAAAACATTTAAGCTAAGGATCAGCTTGAAAGGGCAATGGCAGCTGCTTCTTCTCCTGCCATTGATGCTAACCTCTCAACTTGCTACACCCCCCCCCCTCCCTTTTTAGCCTCCCGCTCCACTTTGCTTTTCACCAAACTATTATATATAGAAGCTTCCGTGCATTATTAGCATCCCACCCCCATTACTTTTTAAATATTATAATTTGTATTGAGTATTTGGTTTTATCATTTCATTTGTTATTAATTTTTTTTAGCAATAAAAAGCAAAAGGCTGACAGATTTTTTTTTCTCATCACTCTCAAATTGTCGGCAGTTGTTTAAAGTCCTTTATCAATGCTAATTTTTTATTATAAAATGTTTTAGAAAATGATTAATTGGTTGGTAATTTCAATTATGTATAAGCTTTAAATCAACTTAAACAAGCATCACTTTGATTAAACCTTTGCATCTACACCTTTTATGACTAACCATTTGATGCAAATCTTACTGTTGATTGAGATTTATGATCATATAAAGGGAGTTGATGTCAAGAATCAAATTGATTAATTTGATAATTCATAGTGTCGGTTAAGTTAATCCAAGGATCTAATTATTGAAAACAAGGTTCATATGCTGAAATTAATCTAATCTTAACAATAAAGCATTAAATTTTGGACGGAATTTGATATTGCCATTGCACCTAATTTCCTTACAAATGTTGAATTAATTACTGATCAAAGACAACCGGTTGATATTTATAACTAGTAGGAGTAATAAACAAATTTTAACTCAAAGTTGATAGCAGATTTCAATGAAATTTCACATGCTGTCTGTCGTCACTTTGCTACAAGCATAATTTGTTAAGAGTGTCCTTTAGCCAAAGATATATTTTTATAGAACTTAAAATTAAATTTAATTAGTTCAGATAATTTTTTGAAAAAATAATATTTAATAAATTTAAAATTCAAATTTCAATATTTATAATATATTTTTTATTTTAGATTATAATTTTTTAATAAAAAAATACTTTTATAACTAAGTATGTTTGGGATTCATAAAAATGGTTTGATCTGGGTCAAAAAGTATTAAATTATTACCATTTACTGCCTATGTTTCGGTGTTGAGGTTTGTTTTGTTTCTTTGATGAGATTTTATAACTATAAAATAAATTATAATTTTAATCAAATATTATATTATATAAAATTTTAATAATCTTTTTTTATCGTGAAGACAACGACATTAGAGATAAGAGTGTAAATGATACATTAGTACTTGTAAGTTATTCGAGTTCGATTTGAAAAAAACTCAAATTCGGTTTGATTATTATCGAGTCAAGCTCGAGTAGCTCTACTTATCGATCGAGCCGAATTCGAGTATTTTTATATTTGGTTCGAGTAACTCGTGAGCCTAATCGAGCTTTTATATTTAAATATATTTTTATTATTTTAATTAATAAAATATTTCGAATCTGAGTTCGAGTATAAATAATCGAATTTTTATTGAGTATACGAATCGAGTTTATTTTTACATATTAATCGAGCTTAATCGAACGAGTTCGAGTAGCTCGAATTCGATCACGAATCGAATTCAAATTTAAAAAATAAAATTCGATTGAGTTTGAATTAGGTATCGAATTTCAAATTGAGTATCGAATTTCAAATTGTGAGTCGAGTTTAAATTTTTTATTGTATCGATTCGACTTGATTTCACCATTAATTGGAGAGACTTTTGTTAATGTTATTATTATTTTTTTGATATATGAATAATACATACATGCATGGCAATTGTGAGAAGACAATTTCCTTGTGTTAATTATCTAACATTTGAAAATCTCGAAGGAGGATTCTCATCCTTAAAAAAAAAAAAAAAAAGGAATATTTGATATTGAACAATTCATTCTTTTTTAGTACTATTTCGAAACAAATTAGAAAAAACAACGATGCATGATTTTTTTTTAAAAGAAAACTACGGTTTTCTTTACTAATTCTGTGGGCTGTACTATTTCAAAGATCTTGACCTTTCTAAAACAATAAAGATTTTAATATTTTAAGATGTAGAAAATAATAAATTTTTAAAAATATTATTGGTATAAATATAAAAAAATTTTGAATTAAAATTAAATAACTATTAAACATTTAAGTTATTAAATATTTATTTTTATCAATTGAACTCATATTCAAACAAAAATTAATTAATAGTCAATATTTATTTTTGTTCAATAAAAATTTTAATTTGATAAAAATAAATATTTAAAAATTTAATTAAATAAAATAAAATTAAAAAATTAAATTAATTATAATAAAATATTAAAAGTTCGAGTAATTATTTAATTTTTATTTAAGAATTTTTTATACTTAAGTGAATTTTTCTTTATGGGCAAGAGGGCAGGGGGAAGGAGAAACAAAAATGAAAAAGGTGGGGTTTCCTGTGAAGAAATGAGCTGTACAGTGAATATGGAGGAAACCAGGAAGAATACTGGAGGGGTGGGTGGGGCTGTTGGGCTTGTGATTGGTTTGGAGAGTAAGAATAGAATACTACAAATACTACAGTTGGCAATCGGCTTCTTCTCATGGCAGCAACAACCCGACAGGCAATGCTGGTTGGCTCTACTCTCCCCCAGGCCCCACCTACTCTTCCTCTCATTAGATACCTCCACAAGGGAAGGGTTTTACGAGTCCTGGGATCCATCCCAAGATCCCTCAAATAAACAATTGCTATTTCTACAAAAAAAAAAAAAAAAAGGTTTACCCCAAGTTGATATTACGTATTAGAAAGACCAATTTATGATAGACAAAAAATTCTTTCTTTTTTGTAATAGGAATTTGGATTTTATGAATAGATCAGAAAATTATTAATATAAAAATCTTTTATGACAATTAAGTTGAAAGATGATTTCCAACGATGAAAAATATATCGTGAGATGCACAATGTTGGTGTGTCGAAGGATTAGAAAAACTAATTAGTTGAAAGATGATTAAGAAAGCCTACCTTACATAGTCCTCTTTCCTTGAAAGTCTTGCCAACTTAAGAATGCATTGGTTTTTTCTCTAGGGACGTGCCATCCCCAGCTCATTCAATTCAATTCACACCAAATAAAACAACACCCATATGTAATGTATAATTTCTTGCCCCTACTAATTTCCTTACCCTTTACATCCCCACTTTAGACACCAACAGCTAGACCTACCCCACATTAACCTTTTTCTGTTTATAACTTACAAGCAAAAAAAGTCCCATCTTTATATAGTGTCTCTCTGCTTGTTCCAATCTGCTACATTGGTACCCAAAGCACTAAACTCTCTCTCTGAATTCCTCTCAGTCAGGTTAGCGTCCTTCATTTGTCTGCTCTCATTGAAATTTGCTTCTGTTAAAGTTCCATTCTTAGAGTTGTAATAATCCATTTTCTTTTCAAGTTAAATACTTTAAATCTAGATTATCTTTGCTTTTTGTTGATGTACATTGTGTGGCTGTGATTTTTTTCCCTTTTTTCTAGAAGAACTTACTTGGCTTTTCTGGGAAACTTCTTCTAGTGTGAAGTACCCTGCCAGAAGTAAAGTTGAGTTCCTGCCATTTGTAAAATTAAGGTGTATGCAAAGTGAAAATTAGATTTGATCTGGGTTTTGGTCTGAAATTTGATTACTTTGGGAGCTCAAGAACAAGAAAATGGATCATATTTACGAGTTCAGTTTAAGTTTTTTAGCCTTCACATTTATGTATCATCTGTAATTACATAGTCTTAGATCCTGTTTTAAACTCTTTTTTTTTTTTTCTTGTTATGGTTAATGAGAGTTCCTATTATTTGCTTTGTTTTGATGAACTAGTCAAGATCTGGTTTTTCATTACTTTCGTTCTTGCAGAAAGTAGGAGATTTTGGTTTTATTTACAATGCATTTCTTGTTTTGTACAGATGGAACCCTGAGATTCTGATCTAGATTGTGCAATGGGTTTCGATCTTAGGGAATTTTTTATTAGTTTTCGTTCATAATGTAGATTTATTGGGTTTTTAACCGTTTAGCTGCAATGTAAATGTGAAGGATTTGATTCTTGTAGGAATTTGGAGAGTTGTCACTACTGAAGCAAAACTAAATTTCTGGGAAAAAATGGAGTTTTCCAGGATTTTTACGGTTAGTTGTTCCGTATTACTCATGTGCTCCTCCTTGGCATATGGGCAAGCTGCTAGTCCTCCTGCTCCGGCCGCAATGACTCAAACTCCGACACCAGCACCAGCACCTGCACCGGAATATGTGAACCTCACATATTTACTCTCTGTGGCTGGTCCATTCGAAACTTTCCTCAACTACCTTGAATCTACTAAAGTCATTGACACCTTCCAAAACCAAGCCAACAACACTAAACAGGGCATTACAATTTTCGTACCAAAAGACAATGCGTTCAAGGCTCTGAAGAAGCCTTCTTTATCCAATCTCAGTTCTAACCAGCTCCAATCACTCCTCCTTTTCCATGCCTTGCCCAAATTCTATGCCCTTGCAGACTTCAATGACCTCAGTGCAAAAAGCCCTGTTAGTACACTTGCTGGTGGCCAATACACTTTGAATTTCACAGATGATTCTGGCACCGTGCACCTTGATTCAGGATGGAGCAAAACAAAAATTACCAGCGCTGTACATTCAACTGATCCTGTTGCAATTTATCAAGTCGACAAGGTCCTTCTTCCAGAGGCGATCTTTGGTACTGACATTCCTCCAACTCCTGCTCCGGCCCCATCTCCTGATATTAGCCCAGCTGCAGATTCTCCATCAGCAGAGTCTAAAGGCGACTCTTCACCCAAGTCTTCACCTTCAAATTCATCATCTCATAGGATTATAAACTTGGGCATTTGGAATCAGCTGGTTTTGGCAGTCTTAGGTGGGGTGGTTCTGTTTTCTTAAGATAGAACTTCATTGAGTCTAATTTATGTTCTGGGAGGAACACCTCTGAGTTTCTCAATTTACTTTGATTTTTAAAACCATTTTTTCATTTTTATGTTTTTGAGATTATGTGTTGAGAATGTGAGTTCTTCTGTTATTATTACTACTTCAATTTACATGGCTTTACCTGAATCTCTGTTTTTAACTTGATCATACTTGTTTCCATTTTTTTTTTTTTTTGGTTGCCACATCTAAACTAGTTGTTCTAGCATAGAATTGTTATTGGCTTGCTGTTAAAATGAACAATTAGACTAGCATTGAATGATTGTAAATATTTTTCCATGGCGAGAAACTTGATTTCATACCAATTCTCATTCATGGAACTCAGTCAAGATCACAAGCAACCTCACTATCCAACCCCAAAGGGGCAAAAGAATAAGGACCATGGTTAAGTTGGTGCCCCAAGATCTGTTTCTGCTGGTGCTAACTCTTGCATTAATAGCAATTCGTTCAAGTTCCATTGAAATGCAAAGAAGGCTCCCTCTTCCTACAGCGGAAGGGATGGTTTTTTTTTTTTAATAAAAGGTCATAACTTGATGATAAAAAAAATAAAATTTAGTTTTGGTGGTACATTATAAATGGGTTGGGATCTAATGCTTATAGAGACGAAATTAGTCATAGTTGCTAAAAAAGTGTATATACACATCAGCATAGATGGAAGGAAAAAGTAGATGAAAGAAAAACAAGTTGCAAATAAAGAAATGAGCAAGGTTAAGGTATTCACATGGAATTTAAGATAGGAAGAGGGAGGGCCATTGTGTTTTCACACAGTCCCTGAAAAATCATGAGAATATACTCATTACAAGGGCCACCCGACATAATTATGCTGCGACAAATAGTTTCACGAGTTTGGCCACCACCCGGTGGCGACCAAAATTGAATAGGAAAAATTGGAGTTGGAGCTGAGTATCAGTTGCTTATTTTTTGTACGACCAGATTATTTATGGTGGCAATTAATGCAGCAGTATTTACTTACTACAGTGATTGAGATTTGAGAGGAAATATAAAATAATTAATTAATATTCAAGATATTGGCCATGTGTAAACAAGTGGCCTATTAGCTCAGTTGGTTAGAGCGTCGTGCTAATAACGCGAAGGTCGCAGGTTCGAAACCTGCATGGGCCATTGTTTTCGTTTTTTTCTTGTTATGTTTTTCCAATATATTTTCTTTAGGCAAGCGCTTTTCATCTTGTGGCCCAGGTCCAGTTGAAATTGGATTTTTTTCTTTCGGGCAATGAAACTGGATCAACATCAGCCCACATTGTTATTATTATTTTTAAAATCAGAATCCAGTTTGGTTTCCTTTATACCCAGCACTCCAAATGTTCTCAACAATTTCTTTCCATTGTGCTTAAAAGTCAAAAGAAACACTCCGAAATTTTGAAAAACTATTTTTTAAATTTATAGTTTTGAATTAGTTATAAAATTCTTGAATATATAGTTCAATTTTTCAATGATAATGTGTGATTTAAATTTTAATGGACCGACAACCAAAAAGGTTTCGGCTATCAAAAATTGTCCCTGGGCTGCCAACATGAAAAAGGAAACAAATAAAGAGGGGAAGGGGGTGGCGGAACGGGAAGCACAAGCTAGCTAGCCTAGTCAATCTGAAATGCTCAAAAGTCCGCTAATTCCGGTCACTAGGGCACCGACCAATTAACTTTTTTTTTCTTTTTTTCCATTTTGATTAACTTATTTTTATTGTGGTCATAATTGTTTTTTTTTTATAAATAAAGGCAAAGCATGTTGATCATAAAAAAATGTTACTAATAATGAAAGTTAAATTTAAATTTTATAAATAAAATATTTATTTTTTATCAACTCAATCAATTTTATATTTTCATCATAATTTAAAAACTAAAATTACATTAATAATTGAGCATTTGATTAATAGCTCTTATTCAAAGAATTGCATTTTTCTAAAACAAAAAGAACAAAAAAAAAACTCATTATCAATATAGACTTTATATGGAAAGATATTAAAAGTGTCAAACAGCTTAGCCCAACACATTGACACTTCTATTCATTAACAAAATTTACTAATCTTGGGTTCCACTTTTTCTTTCATTTTTTCTTAGATGTCTTAAAATTTTTTTACACTTAATTTTATTATTTTCTATATTCTTAAATTATTTTTCATGTTTTTTAATATAATAAATTAAAAAAAAACAATAACATAGTAATATTCTAAATAAAGAAGTGTTTGCTAATGAGTGGACACTTTAAATAAAACAATTCATAATTTTATTCATAAATTTTAATATATTTAATGATATATATAATAATTTTAGATCATATTTATTGTATAAGATAATAAAAATGATAGGATAATAATTATTTTATATCAATTACTAGGAAAGTTAATTATATTTTATACATAAGATGATTCATTTCTCTTAAAATAAATAGAATTATTTTTAATTCATGATATTAAATTTATATGTATTATTATATTTTTAAAAATTATATTAATTATTTAAATTATATAAATTTTAAAAAATAATTTTGAGTAATAAATAATATTATTTTATTTTAATCCATACACATATCAAATACAAAATAAAATAAAATAATTTATTTTAATTTTATTCATATTATTATCTTATCTTATTTTATCATAATTTTATATATAAAATATCCCCTTAAAAAGTATCTAAAGATATCTCTTTTAAGAGTCTTAACATATGTAACTTTTTTATTATTTGAATGGTACTTAAAAATTTTTTTTAAAAAATGTAGAAAAAGAAGGAATTGAAACCCTCCAACACGGGAATTAAATGAAGATGACCAATGAATATAAATGAGCCAGAAAAAAAAGAAGGCAATGTTGTCTATTTTTTTTTGCATTAATATACATTTAATACTACTTCTATTTATTTATTTATTTACTTTAGAAAGAAAAAAAAAATCCATTTTCTCTGTTTTTATTTGGCCTTTTGTCGTTCTCTCTCCTATTCACATTTGCAATTGGCAATGTTCGCGGGTTCTCTGGAGGCAACACGCTTTTCTCTCGTCCCCATTTCCTTCACTCTCAATTCCAACATCACCCAAACATAACACATCCTCTTTCTCCTCTCTCTTACAACTGCCATAAACCTACGACAAGCCAAAAAAAAGATGGAGGAAACCACCCTTCAATCTTAGCTTCTCTGTCTCTTTTCTCTCTGTTTCTCTTTAAGGTTAGTTTCCTCATTATTATTCTGTCTTTTTCATTCGTTTTCTTATATGGGTCTTTTTTTTTTAATCTCTGTTTTGGCAAATATGATTGTCTTTCTTTTGGGTTTGTTAGTTTGGTTTGATCGTTTAATTTTCCTATTGAATTATATGTATGCATGTGCTTTGATTTCAAACCTATATGATGGTTTCTCAATTGAGTTTCTCTTCATTTCCGCATTCATTGGATCTGATTTTGTTGAATTTTCATTGGCTTAAGGTGTATGTAATTTGAACGTGTAATAATATTTGGTTGTGTGTGTGATTAGGGGGGTAGAATTTGGTGGAAAAAACAAGGCAAACAATGTCTAGTTATCAAGGTGTGATCGTTTCTGATCCTTGGCTTCAAAGCCAGTTCACTCAAGTCGAGCTTCGCACCCTCAAATCCAAGGTAACCTTATTTTTCTCTTTCTTTTGGTTGTTTTTGGCTTTATTTTTTTTTCTTTCGGGTGTAACATGTGACACCAACTCATTGCATAAGTACCTTGAATGAAAGTGAAACCATGCATTTAGTTCTAAAGATTACAATTTTAATTTCTAACCCTTCAAACTACCATTTGCTTTTTGTTTGCAAATAGACTTTTGCAACTAGCAAAAACAACAACTATAGGCTACCTTATTTTACATGATTATATAGTGAATTGGCAATCTTTGTTTGACATGGGACATGGATTTCCTTTTTGTTGCTTTTAGTTTATCTCTGTGAGGGCTCAACATGGTCGTGTTACTGTGGGTGATTTGCCACCAGTTTTTGCCAAGTTGAAGGCTTTTAGTGAAATGTTCAATGAGGATGAGATTAAGACTATCTTGGGAGAGTCAAATAGTGACATGGGTGAAGAAATTGATTTTGAGGTGTTCCTTCGGGTAAGCCTTTTCAAATAGCAGTTGCACTGCTTTCCCAGTATAGCCTTGTTAATTATAAAGAAGATTCAATATCTCAAATTTTGTGAATCAATGTTTCCTGATGTATTTGTGTTAGGATACCTGGTGTATGGTGTTTACTTTTTTTTTTTTTTTGCATATGTTCTTATTTCTTGCTTGGTGGCTATCTGTGGGATTTGGTGAATTGGCAGGCTTATTTAAATTTGCATGGTCATGCAACTGCAAAATCAGGTGGTTCAAAATCCTCATTTCTCAAGGCAACCACGACCACTTTTCACCATGCTATTAATGAGTCCGAGAAGGCTTCTTATGTTGCTCATATTAATAGCTATCTGGCAGAAGATAAATTCTTGAAAAATTTTCTTCCAATTGATCCAGCCACAGATGCTTTATTTGATCTTGCTAAAAATGGAGTTCTTCTTTGGTTGGTTCACTGGACCTACTTGACAATGCTTTACACCTTATTGATTCATGACTTGATGTTTGTTGATGCTTTTAGTTGCTTTCATGCAGCAAGCTTATCAATGTAGCTGTTCCTGGGACAATAGATGAGCGAGCTATTAACACAAAAAAGGTTCTCAATCCCTGGGAGAGGAATGAGAACCATACTCTTTGCCTTAATTCTGCAAAAGCTATTGGTTGCACTGTGGTTAATATTGGCACGCAAGACCTTGTTGAAGGAAGAGTAAGTAATGCTCCTTTCTAATACCAATTTAGGTGTTATACTTGCCTTTTAATATAGACTTGCACAAGATTCTAACTTCTCCTGTTGTCTTTTTTTTTTTTTTTGTGATTTTATTTTGTAGCCCCATCTGGTACTTGGATTGATTTCTCAAATTATTAAGGTATTCAGCTCAAACTTCTTTTGAACTCATTTATATTGTGCTTGCAATTCATAGAATTGTAGAAACCATACTGATCATATCAGTTTTCTTCATCCATAGATGTTTCAAGGGATACATATTGAATTACATTGCTAATAATGTTTACATGGTTGTAACATCAGATTCAACTACTAGCAGATCTCAATCTGAAGAAAACTCCTCAACTTGTGGAACTGGTGGATGATAGCAAGGTCCGAGAATGTTAATTGGTTTTGCCTTCTTTCTGTGTTTTGATAATATCAGATACTAGATTAGTTCCATTTTGCAGGTTGGAAACAAATTTTTTTATTCATCTTTTGTACAAATTTTGTAGGATGTGGAAGAGCTCTTGGGTTTAGCACCTGAAAAGGTATTGCTGAAATGGATGAATTTTCATCTGAAGAAAGCTGGATACGAAAAGCAGGTTACAAACTTCTCTTCAGATTTGAAGGTAGGGAAACTCGACAATTTATTAATTCTAGTTATATGGCATGTCAATTTTATATATGAAAGAATTCTTATCATGGTTTTCAGTGCTGCACTAATCTTTAGTTTTGGGCCTTAAGTTCCATGAAATGGTGAAACAATTGCAGGAAAATGTTTTAAATGTCTCTCAGTGTCTCAAAGTTTAATATATCATCATATTCACAAACAATGCCTCCTAATTTGGAAAAGAATTTGATTGATGGTTATGTATAATCCAATAACAAGTAGTTCTTAATGTGTAAAGAATAAATTGCCAATTGTCTATATTATTTTTAGTTTTCTAGTGTGACTGACGTATCATGAACCTATTTATTTACAGGATGGAGAGGCATATGCATACCTGCTAAATGCACTTGCCCCCGAACACAGTACACCCTCAACTTTGGCTACAAAGGATCCAACAGAAAGAGCAAACATGGTTCTTGAGCAGGCTGAGAAATTGGATTGCAAAAGATATCTGACCCCTAAGGACATTGTTGAGGGCTCACCAAATCTCAATCTTGCATTTGTTGCACAAATATTCCAGCACAGGTGAGAAATGATGTTTTTTTTAATGTTTTTGCTTTACGTCTGAACTAAGTTTTCATAATCATTCATATTAGCTTGTCCCTGTTCATTTTCATTGATTTTCTCAACTTGCCAGTAAAATGATTAGTGCCTTTTGTAAGACTTAACTATATTTTTCTACTAACACTTAGTGATCTAATAATGTATATTGTCTGGTTTATTTGTTATATGCATTCAGGAAAAGCTGACTCAATCATTTACTTATTATTTGTTTTTTGTTTTCTTTTCTTTTTTTGGTTTCTCGGTTACATGTGATCTTGGGTTACACAAAAGAGGTAGCCCTCCCCTTTCCCATAAATCCCACCCTTCAATCCTGAGACCTCTAAGTTCAAGTCTCAAGTTCTAATCTCCGGGTTGTTCCCTTGTGGACATGTACTTATGATTGTGCAAAGTTGTTGAACTAGCATATAATTTCTCTTGCAGGAATGGTTTATCAACTGACAGCAAAAATATGTCCTTTGCTGAGATGATGACTGATGATGCACAAACTTCTCGTGAAGAGAGATGCTTTCGACTTTGGATTAACAGTCTTGGAGTAGCTTCATATGTCAACAATCTTTTTGAAGATGTTAGAAATGGGTAATGTGCTCTTTTATCTTCTAAAAGTTTGGCTTTCCTAGCAGTATAAAGCAGTTATTGAATCTTGTTTGGTGTTCACCCTTTTGTGCCTGCAGATGGGTTCTGTTAGAGGTTTTAGACAAAATTTCTCCTGGATCGGTTAACTGGAAGCATGCAAATAAGCCTCCTATAAAGATGCCATTTAAAAAGGTTGAGAATTGCAATCAAGTTATTAAGATTGGGAAGGAGTTAAATTTCTCGCTTGTGAATGTAGCTGGCAATGATGTTGTGCAAGGAAACAAGAAACTTATACTAGGTAAGATCTTCCATCTTACATTTTCCATAGAACATATGCCATCTATTTCTTATTGTTAATGGGGTAGTCAGTTCAAGATAAAGACTTTTAACTTTTCTATGTTGTCTCTAGTGTGAATGAGGGCTGTTATTTTTCTTTCTTTGGTAAATATGAGCCTGTTATTTTGATATTTTAAATACAGCACTCTTATCATTCCTATGGTTTTTAAATGGATGCATATCCCACGAAATTTTTGGCTTTGGGGTTGTAATATGGCGTTACAGCGGCTAGTGTGGCACATATAAATAAGCCTTGCAATGGCTCCTTGCTCTATATTCCTCCACTATGTTCTGTAAAACAACTTCATTCTTCTCATTTTCTTGTTTTTCTTCCTCACTTCCAGCATTTTTGTGGCAATTGATGAGGTTTTCTATGCTTCAACTCCTTAAAAACTTGAGATCTCACTCCCAAGGTAAAGAAATTACAGATGCTGACATTTTGAACTGGGCTAACAATAAAGTAAAGAAGGCAGGTAGAACCTCTCAAATGGAGAGCTTCAAGGTACATAAGCAACAGAAAGAAAATCGTATCTTAAAATTTTGATTGTAATACATTTACTGACACTCTGATTTTTATTGGACTCTTGCTTTTAGGATAAAAACCTTTCGAATGGTATATTCTTCCTTGAGCTTCTAAGTGCAGTAGAACCAAGGGTGGTTAACTGGAGTCTTGTTACCAAGGGAGAAACTGGTATGATGCTATTTGATTATTATATAAGCTGTGTCCTTTTCCTTTGAAACTTGGTTGACCATATGTTGTTTGGCACTTGACCAATAAAATAAAGTACCTGCCAAGGCTGTACTTTTGTTTCCTTCTGAGAACGTATGAATAGAAAAAGACGTGCAGGTTCCTTTTGTGAACTTCCTTAGATTCCTCAATAAAAAATCACTAACACAGCATTAATCCTGCTTTGAACCTTTAATCTTTAATGGTCAATCAATAATTTTAATTCATTGCGGTGATTTTATTGGGGATGCGAAGGAACTTTACACGGGAAAATTTGTTCAAGTCTCACCCTTACGAATAAATAGATGATACTGTGTAATATGTAATCATAAAATCCATGGAAGAGATGCACTGCTTTATTGTTATTGACATTGCAGAGGAAGATAAGAAGTTGAATGCAACCTATATAATCAGTGTTGCGCGGAAACTTGGATGCTCTATTTTCTTGTTACCGGAGGATGTCATAGAGGTAATTGTTTTTCTGAATTCCAATCCCTTCTCTGAATCTTTTTTTTTTTTTTTAAACTACTGATGTTTGCCATATCTTGTGTCTGTTTTTTCCTTGTGGGTTGATCAACATGATGTTTCTTTACACAAAGTTATAACAAATATACTTTTCAACTTGTGTGATCTTTCATGATGTTATAGATGTCATATTTTATAAAAGAGGGGCAGAATATTGAGAACAATGTCTAACCTAGACAACTATAATGGTTAGAGGTACTTTGTCCCTTTTTGGGTTGATTTTAATCCAAGTCAATCATATACAAAACTCATGTGAGTTGTTGTCAAATGCTTGAATTTCCTTTTTTTTCTTTTTGGTTAGCAACCCCTTGAGATGAATGGTACTGAGCTGAACGTGACTATTTTAAGCCTGAACTGGTCAAATCAGATATCAGTTTGTATTTTTTTTTTTTTTGTTGGCTCATTTAATGTAACTTCTAACTTTAATGTCTGTTATAACAGGTGAACCAGAAAATGATGCTTACTTTGACTGCCAGCATCATGTACTGGAGCCTACAGCAGCAGGTAGCAGAGTCTGAAGATGGTGAGGTTCCTGATGAATCCTCTGGGTCACCAAAGGAGGGCGAGAACGAGACATCTCTCTCTGGTGAAGTATCCAGTTTGGCTATTGACGATTCAGTTTCGGATACTGCTCTATCTCCCGAAGCCAAAAATGAGGAAATTCCCACAAATATTGAAGGTGAACAACAATCTCCAAAGACTGAAGAAAGCGATGGTAATTAATAATGACCATAGGTAAATTTATAATTCTTTTCCCCTATTCTTTTGTTTGAGTGAAGTGGAACTAGAGGTATTGTCCAGTTTATTGATTTATGTAGACCACAGGAGAAAAAGAAAATGGGACTAATTTTTTACCTAATGTAAGAAATATTCTTTGGATTGCATTGATTATGCTGAATAATGCAAGATGGGAAGAAAAAAAATTATAACATGAGCCTTCCTTGTATTTTTCTTAATGACAATTTTCAATTGAAGCACATCTCCCTGTGGCAGTGTAAGCAAATGTTGCTTCTAGAAGTTATTTAAATTATTGTCATCTAAAACTTTGGTTTTTGTACAAGAAAAGCTATTAACATCCGAAGTTTAATTCAATTGCTTTATATAATTATCTATAAGAGATAATATTTAATAGATTTAAAATTTAAAATTTTAATACCTCTCATGTATATAAAACAATAGAGATATTATATGACATAAAACAATAGACATGTTATACTGAGACCTCTCATGTATATAAAACAATAGAGATATTTATAATATATAGGAAAAAAATGTTTAGCTTAAAATTTATCTGTTGTCATTTGAAGCAAAGATGGAATGAAAAGAATAAAGCTTACATGACACAATCTTGGCCATCAGCAGCAGAAGGAACAGAATTTTCTTGTTCTGCTACAAGCATAAGCATCTCTAGGCGCTTATCAAAAAGTAAAGTGCTCTCTTCTCTCTGGTCAAGCTCAGCACCTTCAACTTCAAGCCATTTTTCTCGAAGATCATCCAGAAGATTGGCTTGGCCTGTATTAATCACAGCTCCCAGGGCACTTGGAACAGTAGTCTGGAGTGAGGAATCTCCAGGTGGGGGCTGGAGTGTCAAAAGCATTGCTCCTGACTCATATGTGTCAGCAAATATCTCGAAGTTGCAAGCAATGGGATCTAGACAATACTCTCGTATCTTCAAAACACCGTACCTACACATTTGAATTGAAATAAAAAGGCTTTGTGGTCAAAACTACAAGCCCAAGACTGATAATGACATTAGCTGATCTGATCAATGGCTACAAAAGTTTTGATAAAGAAATGACCTTAAAATCGTTTCCGATTCATTATCAAATCTTTCGGATCATATCTGCCTCCTGGTCGAGTTTGCATGCATAGCCTATTTAACATGGAGGATGATATATCAGTTCTATGAGATAATGTCAGAATCTGAATAGCCGACAAACTACAAAGCAATTGCCGAAACATTTTCAGGCTAAGTAAATGCTACTGTCTTTGCCTATCACGAATCTACAACTCCCAAAGCTCCATTCAACAATCAACAAAATCACATTTCACATTTCGTTACTTTATTTTCATTGTAATAACACACAAGTATAAATTCCATTCCCAAGGCCAGAAAACAAATCCAACTTAAAGTTAACACATTTAAATGATGACTAATAAAATAAGGCATTGATCTCATGCTTCAGATTTGAGAGGAAAATAAAAGGTAGATATACCAAACATGTCAGACAATATCAGCCAATGGCACAATTCTGCTGGTGAGACCATCTCTAGTTGTGGCGGTAGTACATCAGCTACAGCACGCTTAAGAGGAAATAACAGATATCGTGAAGCAGCATCAAACATTTCCTCTGCCAGGTCATTAGAACAGCTAATTTTAGATAGCTATTCAAATGATGTCCATGAGCCACTTACATTAAAAAAAAGAAAAACATAATACCTGATCGGGATCTATATCTGTCAAACCATCAGTGTACCTTAAGCAATCATGGAGCTATAATAAGTTCCATGACAAGTTCTTAAAAGATGAGAAAGTGAATATCGACTTTACACATAATGGTTCCAATAACTAGAGCATGCTTGATCATGCCTCAAAGAATATTAGGTAACAGATTATAATTTTTTTGGGAACAGATATTGCATTACTTTTCCAACATGATCTGTTCTGAGATAGCTTAGAGACCCATACGGGTAGCAATAATGTTCCAACCACAGGACTAATTCATAAATAGTTAAGTATTATCTTCAAAAACAATCCAAAATTAAGCTACGGTACTGAAAAAAAAAAAGTTAGAAAGAAAAACAAAAAAGCTTACATATACTCAATCATTTTTTCAAATGCCTCAGCACTCAAATCATGTTCTTCAAGACATGGGAGGGTAACACTAGGTAACTCATCTTTCCCTTCGTGAAAATCTTTCATACGAGACAATCTTGCTTTAAAATATTCTGATCTTGATGTTAAAACAACTTGATGGCAACTAAAAAACCTTTTGTCAACTCTTATACAAATATCTGCAAGATCATCCAGATAGTCACTTATCCGCATTGACCAACACAAGGCAGTAATCTATCAACACCATTCTCTAGATTGATTTCCTTTGGAGACTTTGCTAGGGAAATTTTAAGGATCTGATGCAAGGCAGCAGGAAGCCGGTCTTCCTCAGGGAGGGAAATGCCTTGTAAAATAAACCGTTTTTGAGAGTTATCTGCATCTCTCAGTGCTTTATATTCAGCATATTTTTGGTGAATTAGTTCTTTCTCTTGAACCCTTTGCAACGATTCACATTTGCATACTTTACAAATTCTCACAAGATCTTCCATATCATCTATAGCAACCTCTACTCTGTCAGACTAAAAGAAGTGGATGAGGCTGTAGAGAACAGGATAAGACAACTTTTCTCGTGAAAATCTTACTTCATTGTGATCTTTCAAATCTGTTTCAAACTTTCTCCTAAAAAATGGTGACCTGGCACTTAAAATAACTCTGTGAGCTTCAATGGGTCTGCCTTGCACAAAAAATACAACATTTGGGGGGAAATGATAGGAGCTTGATACCCCATTGGATGCAAAACCTGGTTGAATATTACATATTAGGTGTCAGATTCTTACATGTATATCGTTCTTAGAAGAACAATACTTGCAACCACAATGAGCAGATATTTTGAGACCCAATAGAGCATCAAATGCAACAATTTCAAGTTTCATGCCATTGACTTAAGATTTCATCAAAGATTTCAGTGTTCCACTATATTGTGATATTCATACCAGCAAAGCCTTCACAAATGATAGAAAGTAAATATATGAGAAGCAAAAATGCTCTTTCAAAGCTAACTGTCACATTTTCTTCATTAAGAAAATAGGTTGCCCCATGAATAAATATAATGAAATTCTGGAAAAAAAAAAAAAGGTCTAAAAGCACAGTTGTGCAAATTGATTTATTGATTTATAGATTTGACTAGAAACAATTAACATGGGCTGATAGAACTTATGTCATATCGCCAGACCCCAAGACTGGAAAATCAAGAAGATGGGAGCTCCTATTCCCAATCTTGATGCTAATTTAATTAGCCGGTGGCCTTAAACCAATCTTCTCTCTTCTCCAACATCATGTTTGAATTGATAGAAATGAAGAGAAGATAAGTGAAATGATAGAAATTACTCTTACTTAGATAGCAAAACCAAAAACAGGGTAGAAAGAACAGAGGGGCAACTCTTATTCACAATCTTGAAATAGTTTAATAACTAGAAATGAGAAATAATACTAGCAATTCAATTCCTTGTAATTTTGTATATACATCCCTTGAAGTCCTGAGCAAAATATTGACAAAAAAATCTCTAGTCATTACATTATCTCATTTCTAAGCATCAATCTGTATCCAATCCAAATAATTAGAAAGGAATTACCTTTCATCTTATAAATCACTTCTACCTTTCAAGCCTTTGCCTTTCCCCTCTCTTCTATCAATCCAAACACTATAAATCATAATTTTTCACTTTACATTGAGTTTTTTAACAGTAATCCCCGATGTTATCAAACGCCACTTGATTAACATCAATCATCAAGCAATTCCAAAGTTAGAAAACAGAAATACTACTAGCATTGGTCAAGCTGCATTGCACCACTAAATAAGATCAATAATCAAGGTTTAATGAAGTATCAACAGATTGCTCCAAATAAACCCAAGTGAAAAATTCAATTAAAAAGAAGCAAATTGACCTGAAACCTGGAAATGTAATCCACTCTCAGCAGCCTGGTCGAGAAAAGCCCGATTAGCCCCACAGCTCAAGAAAGTGTCCCTGAGGGCACCCTGCAACGGCCCAAGAGGCGGCGGACGGGCCTCGAAAGCCTTGAGAAGTTTCCGAACCTTTAAGTTAAAATCAGCATAGTGGCACCTGTCCCCGTCAAAGGTATGTTCGGAGCAGATGGCTCCATTCTCCAGTAACATACGGCCGGCATCCAAGTGGCCAGCTAAGCAAGAGTAATACAAGGCGACGGAGTCCCAGTTATCACGTGCGTTAACGTTGACGCCGGAGTCGAGGAGGTAACGGAGGCGGTGAAGTCAGAGACATCGAGGTCGATGACGTCGAGGTCGGGAGAGATGGTCCAAGAGGAGTAACGAGGTGGAGCTGGGGGCTTTAGTTTGGGTGGATGGTCTTCGGTTTCGACGTTGGGTCGGGGCCTCGGGGAAAGAGTCTTACGGCGGTTCGCTTGGATTTTGAGCTTTAAGACGTTGCATTTGAATTTCCTACAAACCGGGTGTTTGTCCTAACGCTGTTCTTTCCATAACCAACTTTTACTTTGTTTTTTTTTTTTTTTTAATTTGAAGGTTCTAAAAATAGTAGCATTTTTAACCAATTTTTGTAATAGACAAGTAAGCATGATATTTTTGGGGGTATATCAGTGTAATTAATTATAATTTAATGAGATTTATAAAAAAAAAAAAAAAGGTCAAATTTACATTTTAAAATTATAAATTTTTTATAATTGATTAATTATAATATTATAAAAAAAAAAGCGATACGATCCCAATCTTTTACTTAAAAAATTAAAAAATATATTTCACGGAATACACTTGTCAGAAAATCATAGGATCAGTAACTACAAAGTCAATGAAAGAAGACCAGCTCATCATAAAACTTTAAACTATTCCGTAGAGGATAATAAATAGCTGGTTGCTTGCCAAAAACGTTTCAGGTCGCCTGCTTTTGCTTCTTGTACCTTTGAAAACACACCTCTCACATTTTCAGCAACTAAGCGTGTTACTAATACCATACAGCCGTCCACTTCTCCAACATTTTTCCAAAGTTTCTTCCTCTCCAAACAAGTTTTTAAGGTTTCATTTTTCACTTGAAAATTCAACGTCTCTGTCCTCCTCCATCTCTCATTTCAAACCCTCACGTACGTGTTTGTTTTTTCGTAAAAGAATTTTAAGGTTTTTGTGATCTCACCCCAATTTTTTTGTAAGTTTCGTTTTTTATTGTTAATGTATATGCATCATTGTTTGTTTTTGATTGTTAAGAAAGTAAAAAGGAAAATGAGTAATGGGTTTTGATGGTTTAAGCTTTGTTTGGAACTCAAGAAAGCAACTTTTCTTCACCTTTAGAATATCTAGGAAAATACTCGTATTTATGTTAAAATGTTATGGGGTTTGATTTTTGTAATTTACACACTTTTATAGCGTATAGTGGAAGAATTTATAGGTCTAATTTATTTCAACTTTTCCTTTGCATTATATTAGCACTATTTTCACTATTTTCTCTTGCTTAATCAAGTAAAACAATTATCAGTGGCACTAATGGTGCCTTAATATTCAATTTGCAGATACGTCTTGTTTGTTTGTTTAAATGTATGTTAATGATTTTAATGCAGGTTTGTTCTTTTTTTCAGATATGTAATGTCATCCTCTGACGAAGAAGGTGAGATTTTGCCACAAATCCATGTCTCAGAATATGCTTTTGTTGATCAAACCGGTTCACCAATTTCATTTGCTGTTTTGCCTCTCCAATGGAGTGAAAATGAGGTCATTGGTGAGCTTAAAACTGATGTTTTCTTACACGGGGATGCTGACAATGGGCTTCAGAAGATTTACAAGCAAGTTGTTCTATGGAAGTTCGAGCTATCCTATGCACTGCCTGAAATTTTGGTGCTCTCTAAGGACAAGAAATGGATGACACTCCAAAAGCCTAGGAAGAGTTTTAAAAGCACTATTACGACAATCCTGATCGCCATTCATTGGATGCATTATATGAAAAAAAACATAGACGCATCCACAAAATCTGTATGGAGCCACTTGCGAAAAGTATTAAGGTAGCTCCTCATTCTATTGTTCTGATTGTTGCACAAAATTTCAATTTTGTTGTTTCAATTTATTTTTGGTTAGTTAATTTTCACAAAGGGTGGTTTAGAATTGTGTGTAATTGTGTTCATATTACTTATTTTGTGTATCGTGCAGCTTAAATGAGTTTGAGGCTTCTAAGAATGACCTCTTGCATCACAAGCTGTTAATTGGTGAAGCTGTGAAAAGGGATAAAGACTTAGCAAAGTCTAAGGTTTGTGCTACCATGGGCTTATCTCTCTGTCTCATGTCATGACAATAATATCTCATTGGGTTTATATGCATAATAAAATTACCAAAGTGATTACACTGTAACTAATCTGTTGAAATCCATATATGCATGGTTATCTCATACTTATCTCTCAAGTCATCAATTAGGGGATATAGCTTAAGATTAAATACACCAGTTCTTGGACCTAAAGTTATGATTTTGAGCAAAAAGAAAGAAGCCATTAGTTTCTAGTTGCAAAATCTCATCAATTAAATGATGCAGTTTTTCTCTGTTATCTCTTTTTCTTTTATTGGCTACTTGTCTTGAATAGCTATAACTGCTGGAACAAGCATGTTGATATTTGTCTAGTTCATCAAAAGCTAAAGAGTTTTAGCTGTGTCAAAGTTTCACTTTGTTAGAACATATAGATCTTGGAAACATATTTAGTTGCTTTTAATTTTGGGGAATCTATTTTGGCTGGGTGACGGAATTTGTTTTTCCTGGTGAAATTGCCATCCATTGCAGCGTGGTTCAATGTGCAATACTATTACTCGACCAAGAGTTGCTATATAAATAAGATTTAGGATTCAATGCAAATAGGATTGATAAAGCTTGTTCTCTTACCTCTTTGCAATTTCTTTTCTTGTTGAATAATTCTCTTTTGTGAGGTTAAGCTGCTATTATTACCTATAACCGCCTAATCTTTGTTCCTTTCTAAATGCAAATGCATACTACACTTTCCCAGTTAGAACTTGTCAGCTATTCTCAAATCATCTTTTTCTTAACAAATTTAGCAAGTTACTTCTAACATATTTGTATACTGTTATTTGTATTATAGGTCTGCCTGTATCTCCAACCTCTACAAGCACATATATACATGCCATCTTCTGCAATTAATTTGTCTGACTCACATGCTCTAATAAGTATGCGCATGAAGAATCTGATATATGGAAACTGATAAACAATTTATCTGGAACAGAATGTGCTTAACTTTGTGGAGATGCCTCAGACAAATACAACTTTTCATCAGGTCTGCAAACATGTTATTCTTAGCTCGTGGACTAATTCTTTTACCTGCTTTTGCCCTTTATTTTAAGTCTTCTATTTTTCCTTTTCCCCACTGTACTGAAGAAATTGGCCCTGATTTAACAGGATGTCCATACACCCAGGAAAAGTAACTTTATAGTTGATGAAGATTTAGAAGAAGATTACAATGATGAAGATGACATAGGTGAAGAAGTGGATAGTGTGGGGAAGCCCATTTTTGATCCTGTCTGTGCCATTTGTGATAATGGCGGCAATGTTCTTTGGTATGCCCTAACATTTTGGTTCTAGAAATTGTTATGAAACTTTTTTGGTTTTTTAATTTTTTCCAGACCTTTAACTGGCCTTTTTTTTGGTGATTTATGTACATATCATGGATGGTTAGTAGCCAGTTGCTTTGTCGTTCCTTGAGAAACTAATAAAATTTTTGGGTTCACTTGGAATACCAGGTGGCTTTCTGAAATGTAAATCAATACACTTTGTATATAAGATTTTGGGATGGTAGCAGGATTTGAACCAATGGATCAACCCTTTTGCCGTAAAATAGTGTTGAGAGCAAGGAGAATACTGGAAACTTTAGAAAGAAAGACGTGACTATGCTGATGTTGATCATCAGCTTTGATAATGATAATTCATAGACAGCCACATATTTTGGTTTCATTATAAAGATGAGAAGTATAACTTGAGATTGACTTTTAAGTCATGAAGATGTAAGGCTTGTCTAAATGATATGCATATTTTCAGGAAATTATAGAGTAATATATTCTTTTTGGTTCAATGAATAATGGACTTTTAATTAATTAGTCAAAATTTAATTTTTTTTAATTTTAAAACATTTCTTTCATTGTAGTGCTAGATTTATTTATTGAGAAAATTCCTTTCATTTGCATTTTCACAGTGATGGAATATTAAAAATTGCTTCTTACAAACTAATAGGTAATGGCTTCCTAGTGAAAAATGCTATTTCTGATCTTGAGTTGGACTTTCATCTCATTTGGAAGATCACTGAAACTAGGGTTCACGAGCCACCAGAAAACAATAGGAGAGACACATTCATGTCCTTGGATTTTGTATATTTGCTATTTAGATGGCTTCCATATTTGATGTGCTCTTATTGTTAGTTCATGAATTATACTTTGAGCAATTTTTTTCTTTTTATAATGTGCCTTATTTTTGTCATATTAATGACCTTAGAACAGTTTAAGTTTCCTAGGTTTGTCTTTTCTTGAGGTTCACATGTGAGTTTGGTTGTCCAACATTGGGTAGTTTTAGGATGTGAAAGAGACATATATACATGAAAGACCTGAGAAACCATTAACTTAGGCTTTTGGATTCAAGTGTATCCAACATGTATACATGGGCCCTTTTGGCATGTTCCTATGCGCTCAAGGTCTGGCTTCTCTTCTTCATCTTTGCTTGCCTAGACAATAATTTGTTAATTGACTTTGGTTCTTTTTGTTTGTTTGGATTTGATATAGCTGTGAAGGAAGGTGCCTGAGGTCATTTCACCCAACAAAAGCTGATGGGATTGATTCTTTCTGTGAATCTCTTGGCTTTGTCAATGATGCTCAACTTGATGTATGAGCATCTTTATTTTCCTAAATATATGATTCTCTGGTAAATTTTCTAGTAACTTGTATAATGTTGCCATGCTTTGTATATCTGTAGGCTATTCCATCCTTCTTGTGTAAAAATTGTCTATATAAGCAGCATCAGTGTTATGCATGTGGTGAATTAGGCTCCTCTGACAATTCTTCTGGTCAAGAGGTAAGTTTTATCGTGCTTTTGGAATCAAAAGATTGTTAAAACAATTATTTAAAAGTCTTGCTCTTGGATTGAGGATGACTTTTTGTTGTTTTTCACCATTGACTAAGTTTTTCATAGACTACATTATTATTGTTACATTTAAACATTGCAAGTGTTATTTTCTTGTCCACTTAAATCATTTTACTGCCATCCACGCTGGCAATCATTTTAAAGTAGATGCCAGGTGTGTTGATAACTGCAGTTTAAATTTGAACTATCATTGATCAATTTTTTTTTGGGGGGCTTTTCTTCAAGGTTTTTCCTTGTGTTTCTGCAACTTGTGGGCATTTCTATCATCCAAAATGTGTTGCGAAATTGCTTCACGCCGACAATGAAGCTGAGGCAGGAAGGCTTAGAGAGAAAATTGCTGCAGGGGATTCATTTACGTGTCCCATCCATAAATGCTTTGCTTGTAAGCGAAATGAAGATGCAGAGGTTCATGATTTGCAGTTTGCTCTTTGTAGGCGTTGCCCTAAGGCATACCACAGGAAATGTTTACCCAAGTACACTAAGCCACTATTTTCAGCTTTGTAGAACCTCTTTACCAAGACTTGATGCCTAGAAAGAAGGTTGACTTCATCTAAAGCTTTTGCTTTGATTTCAGGAATATTTGCTTTCAATATGATATGTACAAAATTGGTTTACAAAGGGCGTGGGAGGGTCTCTTGCCATATAACCGGATTCTAATATACTGCATGTAAGTTTTATTTTATGGTTTGCCCATTTGGATAAACTTGTTATTGAACTTATTTGTCAATGGCCATATTGCTGCTAAATGTGCTGACCAGGGAGCATAAGATCATCAGAGAGCTTGAAACGCCAAGCAGAGACCACTTGATATTTCCCAATCTTGAAGTCAAAGAAAAGAAACACGAAGTGAAGTTGCTATCTTATAGAGGAAAGAATTTGGCCTCAAAGAGAAGTGAGGTTTCTGAAGATGTTGCGAAAAGTAGAAATCTTTTGAAGAAGCCAAAACTGGTTCAAAAGGCCTATGGTGACATTCAAGCTGGAGCTTCTAGTAAGAGAATTGAGAAACACTGTTTGCGACCAGAATTTTCTCCTTTGAATAAACCAAATACATGTATCACTGGTAGAAAGTTCCTGAAGCAGGATGCCAGCTCTGACTTTGATAGGTTTCTTGCAAGAGAGAAAAACAAGCTAACCCAGACAAAAGGTAACTTAAAAGTGAAGTTGCAATTCCATGGAACTATGTCCAAGCAGTCAGAAGAAACTTGCTTTAAAACCAAGAATACCAATCAAAATATGCAAGTGATGAAGAAAATGGAAAGCACAAGGCCTTTAATTGATTCAGAACTAGAGAAAGGGTAATTTACTCACTTTTTTTTTGTAATCTGAACCTTACTATTTATTTTTCGCTGAAAAAATTCAGGATGCTGAAGCACTTTTTGGTTTTGGATTCACATTTTTTTATTAACAGAATTTTGGTTCTCATGGAAAATGCTGATTCTTCATTTAATGCTGAGGAATTCATGAAAAATCAGCGGCAAATCTCTGCTGCAAATGCATGTAGCTTTAGGAGTGTAGTGGACAAGACCATTACATTGGGCAGGGTGGAAGCCTCTGTTAAGGTATATCTTACTATTTTCTTGTTAAGTGTGGCTGATAAAGTAGTTTGAGATGGCTAGATTCTTTTTCTTGACATTTATGCAAACCATTGCTTTAGGCTGTTAGAACTGCCTTAGAGAAGTTAAAAGCAGGAGGTTCTCTTGAGGATGCGAAAACTGTTTGCGGTCCAGAGGTGCTCAAGCAGATATTCAAGTGGAAGGTTTTGATCCATTTTTCCTTTAGGTGTATCTATTTGTGTTTAGGACTGCACATTCACATTAAACTTTGATGCTGGAAAATTCTGGTTTTATGTTTCATGTTAGGATTTTATAGGTGCTTGCTTCTTAAACTGTAAAGAACTCCTATCTCAGCTTCAATTGGTCAAATTGGGTACCTTTTTTTTTCCATCGTCATTTCAAAACTTTGTTCCTTTATCATCTGATGCATCTTTCTGCGTCTGGCACAAAGTACCATTTAACATTCCAAGCAAAATGGTAAAGAGAAAAGCAGTCTGAAGCTGAGCGCTGTTGGGTTTACTATATCTTTATGATAATAATTTCACATTTAATATAAATGAATAACTAGCTTACTCACATGCCTAATTGGTTAATTTAACATCCTAGGATAATTTATCATCAGGACTTCTACAAGTCCTTATGCTGCCATTTCTTTTGATTATTTGTATTATATTCTTTTTGAATAACTTGTTTGCATTGACAGAAGTTCTAATCATTTTTAGGAAGAGTCCTTATGGTTGTTAGCTGCTTATATCTTTTTCCCAAGCTATATGTTGTGTATGATGTTAATAAATTCAATTATAAAATGCAGAATCATTGTGGATAATGTATTAAACTTACCACCAAAAGATTGTTTGCCAGGCTAAGTGGCCATATGTTGAATTCTACAGGAGAATCTTGCTGTTTATCTTGGACCTTTTCTCCATGGGATGCGGTATACATCTTTTGGTCGCCATTTCACAAAAGTGGAGAAGCTTAAAGAGGTATTAATGTTTATCTTCTTATTTCTAAGCATTTGAATTAAAGATAAGAGTTGACTTCCTTCTAAGAACTAAACTAATTGTTAGAACAACATTGCTAGCTACTATATTAAAGTTCCAGTCACTTTCAAAACCTCAACCCAGAAGAAAACAACACAGCATGGTAGACTTATATTTTATTGATGAATAAATGTGGCAGTAAGTTAATGAAGTTCTTAGGAACTAATCCCAACTAAAACATGATAGGAAAGTAAGGGTTTTTTTTTTTTAATTTTTTCATGATTTTCCAGTTATTATACTGCTTTAAGAGGCCCTTTATACATAAAGGTGCAATAGAACATTTTCCCTTGCAACTGTAAAACAAAAAAGTGTGAGCCCACAAACAATGATTGTACTTCTATCAATGGCATAGAGAATCACTTCACTATAAGGCTACTTCTCTAGGTTTTCACTTAAATTTACTATGCAAATATATTGTGGTTCAGTTCTGTACTTGCACCCTCCATGAATATCTAGATGCTTGGTTGATCTATAGGGTGGAGCTAATAGCATTTGTTTATTCTGTAGATAGTTGATAGGCTCCATTGGTATGTGCAAGATGGTGACACTGTAAGACTATTCTTCTCTGTTTTTCTTAGTTCACTTCAAGAAATTGTCTCATTATCGCACATAATGTATGATTTTCTTGTGAAAAGCATAACATAATGGGCACAGCTACATTGTTCTTTAAAGCTTAAAGGAAAATTCTACTGTGATCTTACATCTTGTATCTGCAATAGTCATTGTCTATCTTTTTGCATGCTTCAACGTGTATCACTGGAAGCAATTCATGGAATTCTCACATTGTTTTGATTGCACTTCTAGTTTTCTTGTTAGTTCAAAACTAGTTTAGAGTTGCAGGGGCACAAAGTTTTCAAAAGGTTTGGAATATCTATGCTCGTAGGCATTCTGTAGTTTAGGGTTACTTGGGGGCATTAATTTATGCTGAAGTGATGTGTAAGCATCATGTATCGGAATGTGAAATTGGCAATGCAATGACTTTGATTAGAAATTCACTTGCCTATCTTCTTCTCATTCACACTTGTTATTGGTAATGCAATGACTTTGATTAGGTAAAAGATGCCACTGACTTGAAATTAAAAATGCTCAGATGACCCTGAATAGTGAATTGTCATTCAATTAGCATAGGCTTATTTAGGATATATTTGGAGGTCACAAAAATGGCTTAAGAAGCAAGATCCTGTTTCAGTTTTTTTTTTTTTTTTCGTTTCCCTTCCTAATTATGACATGGTATTGATTCGTTCTCGTTACTGGATTTTCGTTTTATATTTATCATGGATAGTATTATCATGGTCATCTTATCTATGCATGAATTCTACTTGAACAGATGGTCGACTTCTGCTGTGGTTCCAATGATTTCAGTTGTTTATTAAAAGAGAAGCTAGAGAAAGTGGGGAAGTCATGCTTATTTAAAAATTATGATCTTTTTCAGCCAAAGGTACTGTTATCATTTCTTGCATCTGATGTCCTTTTGATTGATAATACTTTTTGGTATGTGTTGTTTGTTTTTAAAAGTTTTGAAGGCTCAGTTACAACTTGAAGTTCATGAGGAATTGTTTCTAATTAACATTGTTGTATCCATTCAATAAAAATATTTTAAATTTCCATCCCCTTCATGCAGATGAATATCATTTAATCTGCAAACTAAGTTCTAAGAATCTTTTTGATAGAAGGCAAAGCAGTTTCCTTTTCTTTATCTACAATCTTTCTCAATCATATATATTGATTTTGAGGTTCTTCTGTTTTCACCATCCTTTTTGTCTTTACTGGGAAAACCTTTGATTCTGTAAAAGATTTAGCATAAATTATCTTTGAAATGTTCAATGTCAATTAAGGTTCTTGTGTCAAGCCTAAAGGGTTGAAAGTAAAAGCACAAGGGTTAGATAAACTCCCTCTATATATAAGATATTTTTCTTTCAAAGAATTGGTCATCTTTTTTATACAAGTTCACCTATAAATTTTATTTTAGTTAAAAATAGTTTACTGACAACATTGAACACCTTTTGTTTCATTTTTTTTGTTGGGTTTATGAGCAGATATAAGCCAAACTTCACATTTCCCAATTTTTAACTGGAGATCTCTAATGTGAATGAGGTGCTACTGTATCATCCAAATCAAAGGATTTTAAGCATTAACACCCTGTAACATTTCCAAACTCTGTAGTAATTGTAGTTTTACTAGTTTGTTGTTTATGTACTCAAATTAGATGAACATGCTCTTAACTTCAGCATATATTTTCAACTACTGTATGAGTAATTAGCAGTATGCCATCATTATGGGCCATATTCGGATTGAGTTGCTACCATTGTTTTTAACTCTAAACTGAAAGAGGGAGTTCTGAGGAACGTGTGAAAGTAACTACAGAACTCCTGATGTGGTCTGAGTGTAAAGGATTCTGATGATGTAGGACAAGCTGTAAAATGGTAAACTTCTAAGTTATGGCGATTGTTGTATTGCAATAGTGTGAATGTTGACTGCTTTGGGTTGGCTCCCAGTTTCTGCAAGAATCATGACTAAAACATGTGCTTGGTTGATCATTTCCTGTGGCCACCCATAGGCCTCTTACAATGGAGCCTGTCCTAAAACTACTGTTTTTTTAACAATGATGTTATATAATCAGCATTGATTTGTGTTGTTTTACTTCCCTTAACATCTGAAACAGTTGAAAGCAGGTTGTTGCAGTTCTATTTTCTTCTTTTTCCCTTTTCCGATTGCTTCTCCAGTCTTGCCACGGTATGCCATTTTGAGGGTTCCACAATCCTTCTCTTTTGCAGAATGATTTTAATTTTGAAAAGAGAGATTGGATGAGTGTCAACTTGGACGAATTACCTGATGGTTCTAAACTGGTAAGAAACTTAAAAAAGGATTAAACAAATTGACAGAGATGTTGCATGAGCTTCACTTCTCTCTTTCTCTCTTCGATATTCTTGTTTTAACATTACAATTAGATTATGGGGCTGAACCCCCCTTTTGGGGTCAAGGCATCTCGTGCTAACAAGTTCATTGACAAGGCTCTTAAGTTCAGACCAAAGGTTATTATTCTTATTGTTCCAAAGGAAACCAGAAGGTAAGCGCTTCCCTTACTTCTTTATTCTAATTGTTTAAAATTTTAAAGAAAAATGATTTTGCTCTCTCTCTTGCTTTTGCATTTTAACAGACTTGATGAAAAAGAGGCATATGATTTGATTTGGGAGGATGACAGAATTCTATCTGGCAAGGTACGTAAGGTTTTTAGTTACTTTCTTGCTACTTCTCACTGATCTTTAGATATAATTGTACTTTTTGCATTGCTCATCATGCATTTTGTTTTTCTTGTTTATTTCCAGTCATTTTACCTCCCAGGTTCAGTTGATGTAAATGACAAGCAGATGGAGCAATGGAATGTGAAGCCACCACCGCTTTATCTTTGGAGTCGCAATGATTGGACAGCCAGGCACAAGGCAATAGCACAAGAGCATGGTCACGCATATTATGGGCTGGAAGAGATGCATGGAAATGAAGACAATGGCAAAGAAGTTGGATTTAATTATCTTATGCAGGAGAAACATGATTGTTATGGTGATTTCTCCAAAGACATTTATGCTTGTGGAGGTATTTCCAGCATATTTGATGGTGTTCCTGATGGATTTGAATCTGAAGGAAGCAGAGGAACTATACATGGAAAACACATGTAATGCCACTTTCCTGGAAGCAGTAGTAATTGGAAGAATAATGACTTGACAAAACAAATTCGTGAGGATGTACTTGAGATGCGACATGAGGGACATAGCCACAGAGATACATTGATAACTTCAGAAGCCGATGACACGTGCATCGACATAGAAACATCATCTCCAGACGATAGACCCGGAGATTCTGAGGCTACTGGAACTGAAGGCGGAGGTGGGGGCTTCAAGAACCGCGGAAAAGGCCCTTTATAATCTAGAGGAGTAAAACTTTGATGGTTTATTCATTATTTATAATCTATAAAGGTAATCTATCTATATAGTTTATAAAAGCACATATATTAATGGAACTTCTGATTTACTAAAATAAGCTTCATTATTAACTATATTTTTAAATTGTTATTTTAAATATTAATAAGATTTATTCAGTTTATGATTAAAAATATTAATTTATAATGAAAGATTCTCATTAAGTTGATTTATTTGATAAAAAAACAAATTTGAACCTGGAATTGTATTACTTGTAGAGTTCTAGTTTGCATTACTGTTGAAAAGAATGGTTAATATCCAATTTATGGTAAAAATTCTAATCTCATTAAAAGACTTTCATTAAGGATTTATTTAATAGATAAAAAAGTGTTATAAGTTTATGTTAAATTAGATTATCTACCCCACCATTCAATAAATTTCTAATTCATTGGAGACCTGAAGAATGATCTATAACGAACTCTAAACTTTTTTCTTAAAAATATCAGTCAACGAACCGTAACAAAACCCAAGAATTGAAGTACGTTTTTTTATTGGCCAAAAAAAGTACTTTGTTTATAACTAAACTTAGAAACCAAAGTGAATCCAAATATTGAACTATTTGAGCCCATAATTCCCTCAAAGAAGTTTGGTGTTGTTACAAACCAAGGATTGATTGCCTTCACAAAACTTTACAGCTATCCTCCTTTTTTTTTTTAACAAACTTTACAGCTTTCGAATTGAGGTTTATTGGTTTGTTTAAATGTTTCACGAAGTAGGTGAAAAATGTTGAAAAGAAGTTTACAGGAATAAAAAAAAATTAACATCGTGATGGAAGATGCTGACATTACATTCCATTGGAGGTCTGTCAATCAATTGCATAGAAAAGGATGGGAGACAGAGCAAATCATTTCTTTCTTCTTCCTCTTCCATCTCTATTTTTCTTGTATATATAAATAACCAAGAAGAATATGAACTTTATTTCATTTCCTTACCTACTCTCCTTCGCTTTACAAGGAATAGTTGGCAATTGTTTAAAACTTTTAATAGAGAAAAAGGGGTTAAACTTGTTTAGAGTAACCTTAGAAACATTTTGAGAAGCAGCCAATGGCAAATAAAATCACTGGGCACACAAAATTCAACAGTGCCCAGACTGATTTGCAAAGTAACTTCAGCTGTGTAGTCTGTATGGATTCAAAATTTACATTTTATCACCTACAACATCCTGGGAAAAAAAAAAACACTCTTTACCTGGTCCTTGGCAGAGTGAATATAAGGCATTAAATTCATGTTCTTCTACATACAGAAAGCGGGTCGATTGTAAGATGTTTGATCTACAACTTGGTCTGCTCACAATAATTGTTATTTGTCATCAGCTCTGAGAGAGTTTAGTCTTCTCAATCTCTGATCAAGTTCTTTCATTACTTCTGGTTCTTGCTTTTTCCTTTGCTTTGATATAGTGTTCGTCGTCATAAAACCGATCTTATCAAATGCAACCTGTAGAGATATAGTGAAGGTTGCATTTCATAGCAGAATGTTCGGATTACATACACCAAGTCCATACTCATAAAACATCAAGATCCAGAAGGCAAGTGGTTGCCACAAGGAAAGAAAATACCATGTTCGATTTTTATCTACAAAGTTAAAGGAATCTTCACTCCCTGTGGTATTTTTATTTCTTTTCTTGAAAGAAAAACAAATATATTATAGATTTCAAAATTATGTTTATACTCTATAAGCCAAATTCATATAGATGCTGTGATAAAACAAATGGAAACGATGTCCTGTCCAGTTTATTTCCGGAACTAGGTCTGTTACTCTTTAATTCATTTCTCCACAGATAATGAGGAAAGATGCATGAAAAGATACAGAAGAGAAGAAAAGTGGAGGAACAGATGAGGGCTTGTCTTACCGTCAATAACTCGTCAGGATCAAAAAGGTGATGGGTAGTTCTTTGTAATATATTAATAATGTCACCAACCTGATGCGTTAGAAGCAACTCCTCTTCCTTCATCTGCAAAAGCAAATCAAAACTTAAATTAGATCCCATGGTATTGTTTTGACAACCAGGTGATTTTTAGGAATACAAATTGAAGAAAATTTCCAAATAGAGCGGAATGTGAAGAGCCAAATGGCAGCAATGAAATTGGCACCTTAAATATAGCCAAAGCTACATGAAAAAGAACCTTGGCACCCTCATAGAAAAGGACATCCCACACCCGTAGAGTTGTCTGGACAAATAGCCCAACAAAGAGTAAAATAAGATAGTCAGAAAGCAACCTCAAATAAAATTGATATTTGACACCATCTGCTAAAAGCAAATGAGAGATGCTAGCAGGAGGGACGTGGCAATGAAATATTCTTGACCTTGAGCATTAGCTCAAATTGTCATGTCCCCACCTTTAAGGTGGGAGGTACCGCAGGTTTAGAGTTCAAATCCCAAAACTTGCAATCCCTTCCCCTTCACCAGACCATAGCTTCCTTTTTTACAAAAAAAATATATATATTATTCAAACCTCTGAAGGCAAGCTTTTAGAAAAGAGGCACAGGAACCACTCAGTAGCTACAAGGGAGACATCAAACTCCAATGCTTCCAAATGAGTAGCAATCCTGCATTTTTGTTTATCCAATTTTTAATAAGATAAACCACGATTTTAACATATAGCTGAAACATATTAATTTATCCACAAATAAATAAATAAAATAGTTTAATCCTTAACAGAATACCTTGGGCACTTCTTAGCAAGCAAATCTTTAAAAACCCTTTGCTCAACATGGCATCCAGATAAGTTATTTGTATAGCAGTCATTAACTAAAACATTCTCAAGAAGGACGGCAAGCATCCAAAATGCATCTTCCTCTGTTTTCATAACAAGCAATAGCAATGCAGCAACATAATTTAAGCCCTACACCAAGAATAAATTTTGTCTTTATTATATTACAATTAGATGAAGAACTTAGAAACGTGATTACTTAAAAAATCAAAGCAAGAAGTACTAACAGTTAGTAATAGTAGGGAGAAATTAATTTCAGTGACTGAACAAGTTATCCATGAGGAGAAATCCACCTCAAATTGATATGTTAAAAGGAAAGCGAAGAAGCAAAGATGAAACCAATCACAGCATGCTTCAAAAAGTGCACATCAAATTAGTTCAGCACAAGAGAGATTTCTCATTTCGTACACATCATTTAAACTTGCACATCAAATTTGGTACAAATGATTAGTAACCAAAAGTAAGTAAGTAAACCTCTGAAATAATAAAGTTTGATTAGGGTTCAAAAATTCAGTCACTGTAAATAAAGAGAACTGATAAAGACAAGGACAAAAATACAGAAATGGAAAAGTTTTATTTCCTCTTCACCAGGTTATGGCAGATTGACATAAAATGCAGAAACAAGATTTAACTATCAAACTTAAATAAATAAACAACTTTGGCTATATTAATCTTGCACTGCTTGGCCAAAAAAAACTAGCACCACAAAACAAGTATAGCTCCATGGCCACAATCATATAACAGAATTGCATAAGAGGGCATTCTCACATTGTTGAAGCCATAAAAACAGCATTGCCTTGTTAACTTTCAACATAGACTAAAAAACAGACTGATGGTTATAAGACAAACATGATTCAACCCCAGCCCACCTACCAAAAGGGAAAGAAATCCTTCAAGGCAGAAACAGCAAACCAGAAAACGGCGTCTTTTTTACACAACAAATAAAGAAGGGCTGGACATATTTGTATCATATTCTGTCCTTTCAATGCCCATGGTACTTAGAGGCTGATAAAATGCTGTAAGACAAGCACTACTGTTGATGAACTCACCTGACAGTAGCCTACATCAGAATCACGAAAAGAATAACCTACAAGCACACGCCGGAGTGCTGCATGGCCCTCTGGAGTGTCCAACCATGGATGACCAGGGAAGGTTCGTGGAAGGTCCTGCAAGTATATAAGAGAAAGGCTCAAACCAAATTGCATAATTTAAAAGAAATGCAGTACCATAAGAGATATAGAGACTATAATTCACTTCATCTACTAAACTTGCACAAAAGTCACTATTCCAGTTTATATCCAATCAACAATTTTGTGTCAGACCTTCACATTCATTGGAATTTTCACAAGTACTTTTAAAAAATACACTTGTCAATTCTTCTGTTTCTGATTCAATTGGTTCAGATGGCACAGCACAACCTTGCCTGCACACATCTAAGGAGGAAAGTTCACATGCACTAGCCTAAAAGAAAAGAACATGAAGAACTTTCCGCTCTGTCTAGGTTGTATTGAAATTTTAGCACCGAGAACTTTACTCCACAGACACAGATTATCAAGTGCATTGGGTAAATCTTGGATCTTAGTCCAGGCATATGTATATATCTTCACTGATAAACTTATATTAGTTTATGTGTAATTATTGCTGAGAAACAAGGAAAACTGAAATCGCTAAGATGCTTCCAATAAGATTGTCAAATTTAATAAAACATTTACCCTCATTGATATAACTTCTAATTCGGCATCTTCAACGGCACAAGTTTTGGATTCCAACCTCTTGAGATTTCATTAGAAAATAAACCCTTTTGTCAACAGATCAAAACCTTCTCATGTGGTGATTTCTCAAACTCGACTACTTCTTTTAAATCATGCAATAGAAAAGAATATTAAGTGAATTACATCTCAAAACCCCAAATTAAACCTATGCAATCATCCTTGCAATTAGGTCTCCATCAGATATGTATTTTCATTTCCAAATTCATTATGCAAAATTAACCGAACCTCTAGAAAAAGACCAGACAAACATCACATCCAAAAGCCATCAATCAAAACAAAGATCCAAATAAAATTAAAAAAAAAAAAAAGCACCAAAAATTCAATCAAGCAAATACAAAACACCCTTAATGCAGGAACTTACATGATCAATCTGCCTCGTAGCAGGTGTGACCTTACCCTCCACCGCCTTTGTCAAATCATTATAATAGCTTTCAGGAACCGTAGACTTCTTCTTGGCAGCACCCGAAAGCGAAAACCAAACCTTAGGCCTAAGCACAGGGGGTATACCTTTCCTAATAAGCTTCTTCAATGTAATTGCATTAGCCAAAGCTGACAATTTAAGTGAAGATTTCAACACAATTCCTTCAGATATTGAAGAAACCTGTGGCTGCAAATACCAATTGGCCCCTTTGCTTGCTTCAAGTGCCCACCAAACACGCCCTTGTTGCCTTACCTTTTCTCTTACCTCATTCAACACATTAACATCATCCACATTGCCTTCTACCGTGAACCCATAAAGGTCTTGGAATTTCACTGTTAGATTTGCCCTTCTTGCATGGATGCTTGGCCTTAAGATTGGAATTTGTGCCTGCAATTCCAAGGCAAGGTCCCTTTTGCTTTGGGTACCAAACATTTTCTTTTTTTTTTCTTTTTGATAGATCAAGAGAAAAGAAGAAATGGCTTATAAGGGCTTTGTCAAAAATGAGAGAAAGCTATAAGCTTTGAACCATGAAAAGGTCAATTTTTTCAAGCTCCCAAGCTTGGAAATTTGAAGAATGGCTGAGTCTTGCAAATGGGTTTTATTTAAAGAAACTGATAAGAGAACGAGTTACAAACAAGACAAAGAAAAAGCTCGCACTTTTGGATATGGCTAATTGAAAGTTCTTTTTTCATATTATAATAATAAAAATTTTGAAAATCGAAAATCGAATTATTTCAAAAACCCAGAACAGTAAAAGCTTTAAAAAATTTACAAAAAAAAGAAAAGTAAAGCCCAGATAACAGATTTTTTTTTGTTCCGCAATTAGAGAGATAAACGCAAAACAAAAAATTCTAAAAAAAGCAGTAAAATTCTTTTTTTTTCTTTTTTTTTTCGAAGGAAATGGATGACTCAAAGAGAAGAAAAGGAGGAGAATTTATTGGTAGGTAAAAATCAAAGCTTGAAAATATGTAGAAAATTAGGAGGTGTGAGGTGGGTTCATCTTCATCTCTCTTCTTCCTCCTCAGCAAAAATCACTCCAACTCATCTGATAACAATTATCAGTTTACACACCAAAAAATCAATCAAAAATACAATTAATGCTTCTTTTTTAAACAGTTTTTGTTTCTAAAAATACAATTATTGGAACGTTAGAGTGAGAGACAGAGACGTTAACCAGAGCATTGATAGGACATGCTGCAGTGGTTTGGTTGAGCGTTGAAAATCAATCTAACTATTTTTCTGATGGACTAAAATACCCCTTTGTTTTTAATTAATTCCTGACATAAATTCAATCAAAAATTTATAAATATAATATATGTTTGAATTTCTTTTAGTAATTTTTAAATATCGATTGATTATGAAATAGATAAAAATATTAAATATAAAATAGTGATAATGCATATAAATAAATATTTTAAATTCATATAATTATGTTCCTTTTTAATCATATTTGAATTTAATTGTTTCTTACTTATTATGATAATTTTTAAATATATACTGAATAAAAATTCTAAACCAAGTTAATTACTTTATTTATGAAATTGATTTGATATAAATATAATTAATTTATATAATATACCTTATGTAAATCCTATTGTAAAGTAAATACTTTTATTTTTATTTACTTTAAATATTAGTTATTATATATACAAATGTTTAATATGGTTACCTTTTAGAAATTTAATAAATAAAGAATTTCTAAAATGCAAATAATTTTTTTATTGAAGTGATTCAATAAAAGTAAAATTCGTATATATGCATAAGATAAATCTTTTTTATAATTTATTACTTTTAATTATTATTATTATTATTAAATATTATAATCAACAAAATTGTTTAAAAATGTAAATTTAAAACTAAAATGAATAAAAATATCCTTCTTTTTGCCATAAAATTTTTTATATATTCATCCTGTTTGTTACTATTTTTTTCTAGAGTTTTATTATAAGATTAAAATTTTTATTGGATATTGAATATAATAATAATAAATATAAATACAAATTTTTTAATTCTTGTTTTATATTTTCTCATTATATTAGAAATGAATTTTTACTTTTTAATTTAATATGACCATAATTCAAATATATAATGAACAGAGAATTCAAAAGCAAGTAAATCATGTTGTAATGAAAGTTATTTAATGAAATTAGAATTATTATCTATAATTGGATAAATGTTATTAATATTAATTTATAATTATAATTTAAAATGATAATAAAAAAATATTTGAATTGGTAATTTTAAAATATAACTAGTAAATGTATATAGTTATAAAAGGAGTAAATATAAATATATTTATTTTCAATTATCAAAATTTTATGCACGTCAGTTTTATGAAATTATAGATTATAAATTATGATCATATTTGGTGAATATGATGATGGATAAAATAGGTTAATAATTAACTTATATTATATTATATTTTTATTTAAAATATATATAATTATAAAAAAATTAATTATTCTCTTAATATAAGATAATTTAATTTTTTTAAAATTAAAAATATTATTTTTAATTCAAAACTTTGAACTTATATATCTTATTAAACCTTTAAAAATCACATCAATAATTTAAATTATATAAAATTTTAAAATTTTATTAATAAATAAATAATTTTATTTTAATTTTTATATACATTAAACATAAGATAAATAATATTATTTAATATAATCATACTTAAAATATTATTTTATCTTAGTTTATTATAATTTTATATACCAAATATACTCTTTAAATATAAATATAAATTATAGATTATAAATAAATAAGTGTTTTGAGTACTTTTTAAGATCTTTTTCTTTTTCTTTTTTTCAATTGCAAAATATTGGAGGGGCAATGTTGGCATAAAAAAGAATGTGGACGCGTTTTGGTGAATACATATATACAACAAAGTGGGGACAGGGCAGGGCCAGGCAGCCAAAGGAAATGAAGGCTAACGACGTCAATAGCTTTACTCTTACACCTACACTCAGCGAGGGTGACCCACTTCAAAAATGATTGCTCGAAGTTGTGGCGAGCTGGCAAAACTGTGGGTTTCCCCGCAGCCCGCGAAAATGGAAGCTCTCACGTGCCACTTTGTGTCTAAAACTGTATTCTTAAGATAACGTGTCCATGTCCTTTTTCTTCTTTTCGTTTTTGTAAGGCTTTGACCCTTCTTATTAAAAACAAATGATATTCTCAATCTTTGAATTGCAGGCTTTGCATTCTCCTCACAAATGGGACAATTGGAACATTTTTGTGTTTTATTTTAGATTTTGGCGTGATTCAAGGCAATGGCTTCCACCAACAAAATTGGGCCGCTCAATTTTTTTATTTTTTTACAAAATTCACATCTAATTTTTTTATTGATTAGTGAACCAAGATCTCATTCGCATGGCACCTAACATTTTGTTTTTAATTCCACGTTTTAAGCCAAGTTGTTATGTATTTATTTACAAAGAAAATTATAGAAAACTTAATAACTATGGATAAGATGTCCATGTTTATATTTTTTAAAAACGAATTAGTTTAAATATAAAAAAAAATTATTAAAAAAAAGGTTTAATTTTTTTTTACTATATATATATATATATATTATCAGCAATTGCCTGAACTATAATACTAGAAAATGATGATCTTCAGAAGACTAGGCCCATCCTTATCCTCCCAGCCAGGTGCGCTCAATGAGGCACCTGTTTCATCTAGACAATGCCAATTCCAGGGATTTAGGGCCATAACCATGGACGTAAATGGTTTGGCCAGCACCTTTTGAATGATATGGTTGGGCTAACATGTATTGTCTCACTTGTGGTTTGTGTGCTGCGTCTTTGCTTTTATTGAGCTTAATTTAAGCACCCAGTGTGCCAAGAAAGAAAAACAAAAACAATGTACTCTATATATCTTTACATTGTAAACATCTATGTTGCTGATCACATTTTCGATACTCTTAACCTCTCTAATTAACTTTGGCACAATTTATTTTTGCATCAGCAAAACCATTAACTGAAACCGTTGGATAAAATATTTCACACACGACAATACCCAATCCTATGAGGGTAAGCCTATTGCCACTCATGATTTGGTTACTTCCACGTATACCCAAAGTAAAGTCATCACAATTATATTCATACTGAATTAATAAAAAATATATATTATAAAAAATTTTAAAAAATATTTAATATACTGATAACGAAATTTTTTAACTTTATAAATCAAATTAGAATTATAATACATATTTTTTAAAAATATATAAAATATATATGTCATTATCTTAATTTTGCTTGTGAAATTAAAATATTTTACTATTAATATATTTGATAATTTCTCAAAAATTTATATATCTTCCAAATCTTTTAATCCCACTCATAAGATAATTAGTTAATTTAAATCATTATGATGAAATTCAATATTCATCCTTAAGAAAACGATTGAATCAATTATCTCTAAGTAAATTATTTTAAGAGTCCAACATTATCCAATCACACATATTGAGAAAGCTATCCTTTCACTCTCTTAAACCCTTCGAAAGCCAAATTCATTCATGTTAATAAATTGCACGACCGTGAGTTCATTTGAATTTTGAAGACTTTATGCTAAGAACTTGTTAAAAAAAACATTAATTCTAAAAATAAGTGTGATAATGATTTAAATTAAATTAAATTTGATTTAAAATTTTTGGATAATATATAATATTATAAAATTTTAAATTTGAACTGATTTTCTTTTAAACTAATTCAATTTTAATAAAAATTTTATAGATTTGATTCAATTTATTAATTTTAAATTTTTTATATATTTTTTAATATAATTAAATAAGTGTATATAAAAATAATTAGTTTTATTTTATGAAAATTTAAAAAATATATAAATTATTCAATTTGATTTTTTTTTAATTTTACATATTTTGATCTAAAATTCAATTCAAATTAATATATATGTTTAATATATAATTTTAATTTAAATTAAATAAAAAATCGATTCAAATTAAATTAAATATTATAATTTTAATTTTTTTTAATTTTTTTCCCATCCTACGAAGAAAAATAAAGTGTCTCCTATGCCCTGAATCTATTCCGTCACATCATACTAGATATCTCAAATCCACCATATGCCCCAGACCTATTTGATGTGATCACATCATGTTACCTGTCTCAAATCCATCGATAACCACACTTCAATCTTTATATTTATTGCATCTTGTGGTCCCAATTATATTATAGCTATAACGAGTTAACCTTAAATATACCGCATTGATGCAGTATCAAATACTTTTTCTTTCGCTCTCCTGCGGTCATCATGTCAACCCTGTCGGCGATGATGCATCGCACTGATTTCACCGATGGCGTCCATCTGTTATTTTTTTCTCTGCCTACTTATTTGAAAAAGAAAATTAATTTGAGAGTCAATAATTAAATACCACGTGGCACTCAATCGGCTGTCAAGAAAGAGCTAATCACGGGCAATCGGTCCCGTTTTTTATGTATAGAGCATAAAATAAATGTACGATGAATTAATGATATTGATTAAAAACTACATCAAAAATCTTGTACAACGCCCATAATAGATAGTAAAAATGTTCATTAATAGAGTTAGACTGAGTCTAAATTTAATATTAATAATTTATATATTTATTTAAATTTAGTTTGATTGAATATTTTGTCTTAAAATTTTTTAAGTTGACCCAAATTGAAATAATATATCTTAAGTTTATTTATTAAATTTAATTTATATAATAAAAAATTTAAAAATTTAAAAAATTCTTTTTTTTAATTTACATATATATACTTATAAAAATTATTTAATATACTAATATTGTATATATATAATTATAAGATTTTAATTATATATATTTTATTTGAACCAATTAGATTGAGTTTAAATTTTAATTTTTTTATTTAAAAGTAAGCTCAAATTTTAAATAAATTTAAAAATTATATCCAAATCTATTTAATGAATGTTAATTTTATTTGAATAAAACTCTCTCAAAATTTAAATAAAAAAGCAATTTGACCCTTAAGGAGGCCTAGTCTACAGTATAGCGAGTCAGAATTTCCGAGCGAGCCAAGAAAGAAGTAGGCCTCATCGCTAATGGTATGATTGGACTTAGGCACATTTGACATTGTATCACGGGCCCATTAATTTATTTCATCTTTGAATCCCTTGCAATTGCATAAGCCCAACATATTTACAGTGCGGTTGTCCTTGATCTCATATCCAAGCTTAACTGAATCCTTTTCCTCGAGTTCATATTTCTTACATTAATTTTTAGTAAGAATTCAATACTTTAATCTTTAATATAATATATATAAATATATTTTGAAGATCTAATTTGAGAGTTGACACCTACATGATGCCTATATAAATCCTCAATAAAAATTTGAGAGTTACATAATTCTAAATTTTTTATTCCATGCATCCATCCTATTTTTATTTTTTTTACATATCTCAAAATGAAGTTTTTTTTTTAAATTGTTAAACATCTATATTAATTACATAAAGTTTATGATTGAATTGATGTCACGAGTTAAGTGACACAAATTGAGTTGAAAAATTAATAAAAAAGATAAATTATAAAAAAAATTATATAAGTATTAATAAGGTTATATAGTAATTTCCTTTTCTTTAAAAGTTGAGTGAAAAATTTTCATTTTTACTTTTTTTACATTACATTTGTGCACGAGCATGAGTACATGGATATAATATTTTCCGTATCTAAATGAGAATATTGAAGAAATTAAGATAAAAAAAAAATTAAGACATTAATCACAGGAAATGGCAATGAAAGATTGAAAGTCAACAAATGCATCCTCGGGCGCAATGCAAGCCGTATTATTTTGAACGGAGCTTCAGCTGCCTTCCTCAATTTCCACCCTTCATTAATGTTATATATAAAATTCGTATTTCATACATTAATAACATAATTTTTAACTTTATAAATAGAATTAAAAATTATCATATGTTTCAAATTTTAATTATTATTTTTATTTGTTTATCTATTAACCTTGATAATGAAATCTGTTAGTAAACTATAACATGATAATTTTCCATATTAAAAAAAATTAGTCTCTTCTAATCGTGGAAACAACAAATTAAAGCACATGTGAACCTCAATCTAGAGTTTTAAAATAACAATAACGGTAGTCTTTAGAGAATTGAAGAGGCATACCTCAAAAAGAAAAAGGAGTTAATTATGGAAATAAAGAAGGAAAATCAGGTAAATTTGGTGTTAATTATAGAGTTTAAAAGTCAATAACAATTTAAGGAAATTTCGACATGTTTGGTTTCGAGATGCCTATATATGGCTAAACCCTCTGAAAAAGTAACCAAAAAAAAAAAAAAGGGGGGGGCCTTTAATTAATGTACCTATTAATTGGCCGAAAAAAATTAATGTTATTAATGACAACATAGGTGTCATGAAACTCAAGAATCGTATAAAGAGTTTTGGTAATTGATAATTTTGTTTTTCCCCATTGCTAATTGATATTTGATACCTTGAAATCTTGGATTTCTTCTTTAAAAGAAATAAAAGGAAAATCTTGGATTTCTTGCAAAAGGAAATGGGAAAAATGTGCTTTATTTATTGGAAAAAAAGTAAATTAAAAATATACCTATATATTAGTTTGGCATTATAGTAGGATGATTAATGAAATGTTAAGATGAAGATTTTTTTTTTATTTAAACACTCAACAACCTACATATTTTTAATAAAAAAAAAATTAAACATCCAATGGAAAAAATAATACTTAATTGACATTGCATTTGTAGTTTAAACCAAATTTAAAGTTCATATATAAACCTATGTAGTTTTACCTTAGTGGTAAAAAGAAGATTTTGAAACTTATTATGTGCTTGAAATTTTTATGTGATTTCAAGTTTTATTATGTGCTTGAAATTTATTTAATTTTATATTGATTGTTGATTAATTTATTTGTTTAATTTAATTTATATATAATAACAAATGGTCACCTGCTTTACAATAATTTACAAATCTAATTAAGGACCATAACAAAGCTACTATATACATATTTGTAAATTAAGAACAATTTGGATATCGATTTAATTTAATTGATTTATATAATAATTTTTTAAATATGATATTTAATATATTTGAAATTTAAATATAATATTTATAATTTTTTTAATCCTTAAATCACGACTTTTTTTATAAAAAAAAATTAAGAACAATTTGAGTGAATTTGTAACCAAATTAATGTTTTAACCTCCCCTCTCTCCATTACACGACGAAATATGATCATAGAATAAATTTGAGTAGTACTTAAAAAATATATATGCAACTAAAAAATAATTTAATTATTGGTTTAAGGTACTTTGATTTCAGTGTCTCTAATTCACGGGTTGACCCAACTTAGCCACCATTAATTGAAAAAAAAAAAAGAAAAGATTTGTTCTAATCTTTTGACCCAAACTGCTAATTACGTAGAGTTTTGTTAATTAATTAATCAAGATGGGTGGGTAAATGCTTAATTAATTAGCAGTGAAAGCGACGCCACTGATGGAAAAATATACTGACTTTGTTTAAATTTCGTCACTTTGATTTAACACTGTACCCACCAACCAATTAAGTAAGACCTATATTTTGCATTTATTAGAAATAGCATCAAAATAATTTTCCATTTAATTAATCTAAAAAAACTTGCCAAATGATGAAAATTATTAGCCTATATTTTAATGTTTTATGTCCTCTCTAGCTCTTATCAATTTCAAAACAAAAATATGTTATATATCTAACACTGTTTAGAAATAATTAGACATAATGAATTTAATTTGTAATTAAATCAAATGTCAAAAACAATTATATACTCGTATTTTTTATGTTTTATTTTTTTATATTCTCAATAATTTTGCACTAAATGCAAAAATAGGAGAAATGTTTCTTTGGTCTCCTGGATTAGGTTCTTCCGCTTTAAAATGTTGAAACTTTGAAAGAATATATGAAAAACATGTCCTCGATTAAAAGGTATTGAGTTTGAATGTTATTGATGATTACTTGTTGAGATCATCTCAAATATATGATCTACAGTTATTTATCTTAAACTGCCAGATATGATATATCTTATCTTGATTTAAGAGGATCGAACAATTTATCTACCTTCAAATTTTTTTTTTACCCAAAAAAAGAAAAAAGAAAAGCATCTGTTCATAAAGAGAAGAAATTAACAATGGAACATGAAAAAAAGTGACCCGGAAAACCAGCCAAATTATTATTTCATTGCTAAATGTTAAGAAAAAAAAGTTTACATACATATGTTTTTTGTAACTATTTCTCACTATCACCAATTCCATAAATCAAAAGGAAAAATAATGACGTAAAAATTGGATAAAAAAAAAAACAAAACCCAGAAAACAGCATGAATAAGAATAAGAAATGCCTGGCTTTCCCATGTACGCCGCTGAAATCCTTTTGGACTCCGGTGAAAAGTTCATGGCCTTGAAACGATGACGTTGGAAGTGCCTCGGTCGCCATAAGAAAAACTTCAGAAACTTTCCGGAAAATACTTGAACATTACGTTATTATAATCAATCTCTTGCAAGCAAGCTACAACATCATAAAATTTCTTCCTCTTCTTCATAACTTCTTGAGCTTTTGGTACCCTCCTTCCTTCACAAACCAAAATTTGAAAGAAGGAAAAAAGATTATTAATTATCAAATGGTGAAGAAAAAAATGAAGAGTTTGTCTAGGAGATAACACAAAGGAGAAGAATATAAAAAAGGTAGGAGGCTAGCTAGCGAGGAAAAGGGAAGAAAGGGTGTTCCCAAGAAGATGACGAGCGTTTCCCGTTGATGCTGTTTCCAAAGGTGAAATCAAAGGAATTTTTTTATGGGATTCAAAGGGTGGACCAAAACTAAGAACAACGAAGGCAGGCCTTCTTGTTTCACACGTTGGGGTGGTTCCTTTAGTCTTCCCTTTAACCCCACAATCACTAAATATAGTTTTTTTTAGGGGTCTCTTTAAATGACCCAAATTACATTGTTAGGTTTGGTTTAAGTGCATTATTGTTGATTTGTTTATTGGATTTAGGCTGACATTTGTCTGCTATATTTTGATTGATGGACGATGGTCTTCAATCTTCAGCTACTAAAATCTTTTGCTTTTGATAAGCGACGCAAAAATTAATTAGAAATATATTGTTTACAGGTATATTGATGGAAGTTTATTATATATAAGGGTTTTTTTTTTTTTTTTTTTGCACAGGTTAATTAGAAATATATTATTTACAGGTGGAGAATTCTCATGTATCTTAAAGTATTTACTTATTTTTTAAAAAAATTTTGTGTATCATAATAATTTCATAATGAACAAAACCAAAAACAAAATGCCTATTGCAACATAAAGGTTTAGCTTCCAAATTAATAAGAAAATTTCCGCTATTTGTATACTTAAATACGGATACAAAAAATTAAAAAAAGAAAATATAACTATTAATTAAGATAAAAATAAAAAATTTAATTTAATTTAATTAATTAATGCGATCTCTCTTAAAAAGTGATATTTATAAATATGAAATTTAAATTTAGTACTAGTTTTATTTTAATCATCAAAATAATTATTTCATAAAACAATATTTCTGATAATATATCTTAAATCTTAATTACAATGCAATGAACACACTAAATTTTATTCATTTTTCCCATTTCTGGTTGCAGGGTGAGAGGTTGGTGAGGAGTTGTAGTAGGAAAAGAATTTAATATTTCAATGGTCAAATTATACGAAAAATTTTTATACTCTACAAAATTTAAGATTTGATTTTTATATTATAATTTATACAAAATTTTTTATCATATTATTTTGATTTAATAATTTAAGGCAAATCACTAACACACTTAATTTTTTACTATTAAAAATGCTAATGTGACCATTAGTTTGATGACATGCGCATTGATTTTACTTATGTGATAATTCGAATGGATGAAATTAATTTTTAAATTATGCAAATGATCCATATATTTACATGAAATTTGATAGTCACTAGTCACAGATAAAAAATTTGACAGAGTTAATGATTTCATTAAAATTATTAAATCAAAATAATACAAAAATTAAAATTATATAAATTATAATATAAAAATTAAAATTTAAAATTTTACGAAATATAGAAACATCTAATAACATAATATGAGCTATTACAGTACTCCCATATCCTGTGTTGTCAAAATTAAATGTCTTAATTAGTTCAATACAAGAGAGATAGGTAATTAATTACAATTGTCGGTGCAAAGATTAAACAAGTAGGTCTAAGATCACGTGTCTGATTAATTGTAAATATTAAATAATAATAATATAACATTCAATAATAAGCATATATATAAATAAAAGAAAAAACACAACTCTGTTTGGTAGTAAGACTTTAAAATTTTACCCTCATGCATAAAATAATTATTTATTAACATATATATAATATATGGGGTGGTAAGAATTCCAAATTTGGTAAAAAAAAAAGTACTTTCTCTGTTCCATAAAAATTATTATGGTTTGATGTTTTATGATAAAATTTTTTAACTTTTACTTTTTTTATTTGAAATATAGTTATAATTAAATATAAAAAATACTTTCAAAAATCTTGAATAAACAGTTTTTCAAATAAATTTTTTTTGTAAAAAATTTGTTTGATAAAATATTTAAAATATCAACAGTCATGTTGGAAAAGTTTGACTAAAAAAGTTAAAACTAAAATTTTTTTATAGAATGGAGTGAATATAGAATTCCACGGAGAGTTTTTTTTTATTTTTTATTATTATATATGTTTATTTATTCAAATTAATGTCAGTATATTTGATAATTTTTTATTTACATTTAAATATATATGTTAAACTTTATTAATTAGATTTAGTAAAATTTAATATGTTTATTCACCTTAGTAAAGTTTAAAAATTTCATAGGCATATTATATTATCATGTTTCATTTAAAAGAAAAAATTATTGTTGTCATGTAAGTTGTATGCGAATACTTATTTGTTATTTATTTTTAAATAATAATTATATATTAAATATATGATTACATATATTGTGTATAAATAATATATATATATATATATATATTACAAAAGAGACACAAATAATGCATATATATTCCATAAATGATACATGACAATAATATAATATGCTTAACAAAATTTTAAGCTTCACTAAGGGTGAATAAACATATTAAACTTCACTAAAACTAATTAATAAAGTTTAACATGTATATTTGAGTAAATAAGCATATGTAATAAAAAAAAAAGGTTTTTATTTGGTATATTGTTAGTGTGTAGATGCCATAATTGTCAGTGAACCACACAAAGCCAGCCCATAGAAAGATAATTATTGTAACGGTTTTGAAGCCGCACGATTAATTTGAGAAGAAAATTAAAAAATAGAATCGTCATCAATATTTTTTAGTAGGTGTGATTGGTCACTTATTAAAATTTATTTTTTTAATAAAATTTTAAAATTAATTAAAATTTATTAAAAAGATAATTTTATGGTTTGCGAACAGTCTGGGTTCGAGAGTTTGTTACGCGTGAAGAATGATTAGTACCTTATAGCGCCCGTTTAAAAATGGTATCACTTAACTACGTGTTATCCTTTGATTTTGATAAAAAAATTAGTTTTATTTTCAGTATTTAAAATTTTTTTTATTTTTTCATTTATTAGAAATTATTTTTTTAATTATTATTTTTTGTTTCATTTTTTATTCAAGAAAAATAAATTAGAACATTTTTATTGAAATAATTCTTAAAATATTTCAGTATGTTGATAACATTAGAAGAACTCTTTTTCACTTAAAGATTTCTTAGGCATAACTTTTCGGAATACTTTAGAATCTCAACCTCAGAGGTTCAAATTTACTTTTTGTAAAATTATGTTATGCATGCAATGCGAAATGCTACTATGTTGATACACGTATTTGATTCTCTTCTTTAGAAATTTTATTGATTTTTATTAATATTTTCATTTAAAAAAATAAAAAAAGAGGAATTTTTAGTATATTGAAGATTTTCTATAAATATTCTAATACACTGATAATATTTAAAAAATATCTTTTCACCTAAGAATTTCTCAAAGCATCTCTACTCGAAATATTTTTAGAATCCTATTATCGGATAAAAATTTTTTTCTCATTTTTTATTACTTATTCTTAATTTATTATTTAATTTTTATTTACTACTTTATAATAAAATAGGATAATTTTTATTGTATTAAAAATTTTTTTATAAATACTCTAATACACTGGTAATATTTAAAAAAATCTTTGCACCTAGAGATTCTATAGGTATCATTACTCGGAGTACATTTGAATCTTATCCTCGGATAAAATTTTCTTTTTTCTTATTTTTATTATTTTTGTATTATCTCATAAGATTTATTTTAAAATTAACAAAATTATCACAAATTTTTACTATATATTTCATTATTTATTATTAATTAATTATTATTATAAACAAAAAAATTTATTCTAGCAAATTTAAACATTTTAACATGCAAAATATTAATAATAAAATTTAAAATAACAAAAATAATATTTAAAAAAATTTAAAAAATTTTTTAAAAAAATCACATGAACTTGACTGGTCAATGGTCCGATCAACGCAAGTTTGGGAGGTTCGACGGTCTGATCGTGTTCAGCGGTTTGGCACCGATCTGGATTGGTTTAGGTTGGTTCAACACTAGTCCAACTAGATTGATCCAGGGAGAGGAAGCCGGGTTTCGGGTCGATTGTATGGATCCCGAGTCGGGTCGACGAGTTGACGCGTGGACTTTGGGGCAAAACGACGTCGTTTTAGTCATTTAATGAAACGACGTCGTTTGGCATTCAACTTTCTATAAAAGCCAAAAAAATTTTCTCATTTTCTTTTCTCCCTTTCTCTCTCCATACCTCTTCCTCTCAAAGAGCTTCTCTCTCTAGATCGATCAACCGATCATTAACTATCGTGTCGATCGTCGATCACCAATCATCGACACCATCGCTGGCTGTCAAAAAATCTTAGAAATTCCTAAAAAAAAAATTTTCTTTGCCCTCTAAGCATAGATCTGAACTTGGTTTCACCTGAAAGCGTATCAAATAGCCTATATCAGCTTTCAAAGCTTCAGCCAAACCCTCTTTTTTTTTTTTAATTTTGACTTTCATTTTTTCATTTTTTTTACTGACTTTTCTTTTTTTTTATTCTCAGGGAGCTCTTGGTGCCAGGTTCTTCCTTTTTGGGGAGGACTGTGATTTTTTTTATTTTTTTCTTTTATTTATGTATGGGTTTTTTATTTGGTAGAAAGAAACAAAATTTTTTTTATTTTGGAAAATTTTTTTTTACAGGGTTTCCTCTCCTCTTCTCTTTTTAGGGACGATCACGAAGCTCTATTTATAAAGCTCTTACCGTTGCCCTGTGAGTGAGTAGGTGGCACATGGCTTAGCAGAAGGGGGTGCCGTGTAAGGCACCCAATCACTAGCCTCTCTACCCCCTCTTGTTCCTTCTATTTGGTCTAGCTTTGGCCTTGTGCCTGGGTAGGTGGCACAAGGCCTAGCAGGGGGGATAGTGCCAGTGGTGTCGTGCACGGCACCAGGCACCCCCTTACCTCTTTTGTTTTTTTCTTTTCTTGTATTTTTTTATTTGTATTTTTTTGGTTCTTTTTTTTTTGTATTTTGTTAATTTAACAAAACAAAATAAAATAAAATAAAAAGCAGATCATGCCAAAACAATGAAATCGGGCTTCAGGCCCAATTGGGTCTAAATTAAATCTCGGGCTAAAAATCGAGTTACAAGTTTCAAATAAATTTAGTGTCTACAACTACCTCTCTTTGCGCATTACTGAGAATCAGGAATAGGGCAAAGATAAAGACATCAAATTTGTCCTGAGTTAAAAGGTTTTTTTTTTTTAATTGATACAAACTAATCTAAAAACTTTAAAGATTAAATCAAAATGTCCCTTTTTCTTGAGGTTTGACAATTTTTTAAAACTTCAAGGTCTCTAGGTAGAGGTTCAACAACCTAAAAAATCTTATCTTGAAAAAAGCTTCTCTAAATAGAGGCTCAACAACTTTAAAAATTCTCATAAAAAAAAACTCGTCTAGTTAGAGGTTCAACAAAAATAAATTAAACCATAAAAAATAACTTTGAATATCACCATCGAAGGATAAATGATCTCAGATATCACCACTAAGAAGATGTTAATGACTTCGGATATCGCTACCGAAGAAAATGCAAATGATTTTTAACACTCAGATATCACCACTGAAAAAATGTAAATCAAATTTTAACACTCAGATATCACCACTGAAGGAAACTCGAATATTATCATTAAAAAAATATAAATGATTTTTTTAGCATTTGGACATTACTACAGAGAAGATGCAAATGACTTTGGATATTATCACCGAAGGAAACTTAAATATCACCATCGAGAAAATGAAAATCAAACGTTATCACTCAGATATCACCATTGAGGATATGCAAATGACTTCAGATATCGCCACCGAAGGAAACTCGAATATCACCATCGAGAAAATACAAATCAAACTTTATCATTCGAATATCACCATCAAGAATATACAAAATGACTTTGGATATTACCATCGAAGGAAACTCAAATATCACCATCTAGAAAATGAAAATCAAACATTAACACTCAGATATCACTACTGAAGATATGCAAATGACTTTGGATATCACCATTGAAAAAAACTTGAATATCACCATTGAGAAAGTAGAATTAAAGCTTTAGCATTCGAATATCACCACCGAGAATATGCAAATAACTTGAATATCGTCACTGAAGAAAACTTGAATATCATCATTGAGAAAATGCAAATCAAGCTTTAACACTCGAATATCACCATCGAGAACTTTGCAAATAACTTTGGATATCGTCACAAAAATAAATGCAAATAACTTCGGATATCACTACCGAAGGAAACTCGAATATCACCATTAAGAAAATGTAAATCAAACCTTAACATTCAGATATCACCACCGAGAATATGCAAATGATTTTTTTTTTGTGTTTAGATATCATCACTGAGAAAATACAAGTGCAAATTCAAACTTTAAACTCAGATAGTATCACCGAGTAATTTTGAAAACATCTTGGATATCACCATCAAAAAATAAAATTCATACTTTAATACTTTGATATCACCACCAAGAACTTTGAAAATAATTTATCATAATATTTTTCTTGATTGATGTCGATTTCACTAGGTCAACAACTTTTCTGCTAGCTAGATTGGGCTTAAGGTTTTCATCTAATGCCATCTCATGGAAATTCTTGAAATTTTTGATCTTTTAAATATGTTTTTGGCCTATTTTTTCTTTTTTCTTCTTTAATGTTTTCAAAATTGGTGAACACCATTATGATGCAAATGAAAATACAAATGTCTTTTCTTAAATGATACTCCTGAGATGCAAATGTTTTTTCTTAAAAAATGTACATGAAATGCAAATATCTTTTCCAAAAATACTAATGCATACTTTCCAATCAATGTTGAGCAAGCTAATGATGAAAATGCAAAGTCAAAAGATTCAAATGCTCAAAATTTTCTTTTCTTAAAAAAAAAACAAGTCAAGATACATAACTGCCTAAAATCTTTTTTTCTTAAATTTTTCAAATTTCTTTTTCTTTTAAACTCGAATCATTCATCTCATTTTAATTCCAAATTTTTTTCTTTGTTGCTCATTTTTCATCAATTTCTGCTTTTTTTCTTCACAATTTAGATTTCTCAACTTTTCTTTTTATTTTTCATCTTCAAATCAAATATGCATATAATCAACTCGAACTTCGTAAAAGTGAATTGAAGAAAATAAGCCATCAAACTGTGGTGAAACTCAATTGATTAAACATACTTTTGTATTAAAAATGTCTCCCATAATGCCATTTATTTTCCTCAAAGTTTTTTTTTTTTATTTTCTTTCCTCAAAAACATTTTATTTTAATGATAAAATTTTCACAAAAAATTTCTTTAATCAATCTTTATGAAACAATGTGACACTTAAGTCTCTAAAAAAAATTGTGATCATTATTATACACATGTCTGAACAAAATGGCAATTTCATCTTTTTAAACAGCTCGGATGATTAATTATCAAATTGAGGTCTACAACTTGATATGAAAAATTGAATTTTTATCCAGGCTCAACAACAAATTCTTTTCGAAGGTTCTTTTGTGGTTAAATCAGATTTGACACCCTTTTTAGTATCACAATATGGTATTTTAATAGATGTCAAGATCAGTTGTGGTAAATTCAAGATCATATTAGGAAATTCCAAGATTTTCTATCTCAATCATTGGTTGCAATGAGTTTTCATATTACAATCTCATTTTTTCTTTAGACTGCCATTTTTTTTTTAGGTTTTCACCCTAGAGCTTTATTTTTTTTATATTTTTTTCTTTTTTTTTGACAATTTCATCATGTACTCAAGTATTCTTGTGAAAGAGAAAATCTTGCAAAGAAAATAAATAAAAGTGAAGTTGGTCCTGAAGATTCTGTAAAAAATAAATTCTTCAGTTCAAGTGTCTATGTTTGATCAAAATAAAATTTTCAAGGTATGTAACATAGGTCAGAGTTCAAGGTTTTGAACGAAAAGATAAATAGGCCCAAAACATGTGTTCGAAAGTGATCAAACCAAGGATCATTTCATACCATGTGAAGGACTTTCTTTTGAACATTCATTCTTTTTTATTTCTTTAGTCGTAACATCCAATCATTTTTTTTCTTTTTTTTTTTTTTTTGCTTCCAATTTTTCTTTTTCTTGCATGTTCCAACATTTGTTGAAATATATTCAAAACTTCTAAAACTTAATTTGTTGGACATTTGCCCCTACAACTTAAGGCATTCTTTCTTTATTGTCAAAGTATGACTTCACCAAATAAATCTTTTTTTTTTGTATTTTTCTCCTAAGAGAAGGTGATCCTTGATTAAGGTTGATTTATAAATAATTCATTAGGCTCAAAGGGTAACAAATGAATAATTTTTTATTTGTGAAACGATGAAAAAAAAGCCATTTGTCAAATCAAGCCTGGTTATTTATGTCGAAAAATGATTCCTTGAGAAACCTATAATCAACACTCTTTTTTTATCATTTTTTTTTCTTTTTAGGATCATTTGAATATCTAAAGTGCACGATATAACCATCATCATTTTTTTTATTTTTATTTTGTTTACGACTCATACTACAACCAATCTTTATCCTATCTTGGTAAGTCAACAGGGTTTATATGACGATGGAAATTATGTTGAAAGGGTCTCATCATCACCAAATTAGATAGTGGCATGAACAAGGAAATTTTGGGACAATTGAAAATCATTCACTTCATTCAACATGCCCCTAAATAAAAAGGTGCATTTGTGTATTTGTGGTTTTTTGAATGACTTTTTGTTTAAATCATAGTCTTGACACTTATCAATTCACCAACATCTAGATAAAAAAAAAAGTATCAATTTGTTTGATTTTCAAGAAACTTAGAAGGTTTTTTCAAATTGATCATTTCAGTATTTATTGCCTTGACAAGAGGTATCACAAAATTCAAACTTGTATCCTTTAGAGCATTAAGGTTTTTCAAGTGATTTTAGGACATGAAAAGGACACTAGAACATTTTATTTGGATAGATTCATAATAACGATCACCGATTTTTTGAGACTTTTAATTGTAAAGAGAAAATATTTTTTTATTTTTTTAAAAACTTAAGCCAAAAAAGAAAAAAAAAAGATTCTCTCAATTAGCTTTCAAATTCAACTTTCATACAAGTCATAAAGTTCATACGCATGTCTAATATAAAAGTGAAAAAGAAAACAAAAGGGCACACTTTTTATTTTGAATCAACCCACCTATTTGCAACACCAAATGAACCATTATTTTTCCAGAAAGGCCACAGAATAACTCTCTAATTTCTTATCTATTCGTTACATCTAAATTATTCATGTCCATGCTTTAACACCCTTGGTTCACCTCTTTTCCAATATATTAAGGTAGAGAGTTTTCAGCAACATGATGATCATTGTTAGTTTTAAATTTTATTTTTCTAACTTTAATGAGATTTTTAACCTTGTATTTCAATGTGAGACAGTTCTCAATCAAGTGACCCTTGATTTTCGTTATGATAATCACACTTTGCATTAGGATCATATCATTTTGGGTAAGAAGATTGAAGGGGTTCTAGATGCACAGGCTCTAAAAATTGATTCTAAATAAGTTGGGGTAAGAATTCAATGTAAGAAATAAGAATAGGGTCGAAAGGGTTCTTTTTTTGGCATTTTTTAGGGCTTTTGGACCATTACTTAGACTAAGTCTCCATTCTAGTATGGTAAATACAACGGGATAGGTAGGTGTCTGAAAGGATTACTAAAAATATGATAGATAAGCTGGTTGTTGTAGTGACTGATATGACTGATATGAATAAGGGATAAATATAAAATTATTTATGGAAGGGTAATTGGTTTGGTACACTGGTACGAGATATGACATGAAACCTCTGAACTGTTGCCCTATATAATTCACTGTTTAGGCTTCATTTTGTTTATTTTTGGTAGCTACACCTTTTTTTGCTTCGCTTATCTCTCTTGCATGAAGCTTGCCATTCTTTATGGTATTTTTAATAATCTCACCAGATATCACCATATCAGTAAAGTTTTTAGTTACATTATTTATCAATCTTTCATAGGATGAGGCTTTCGGGGTGTTCACAAACAAGACAATTATTTCTTTCTGAATGAAATAAGGTTGTACCTGTGCAGCCATATCTCTCCATCTTTTTGCATACTTTTTAAAGCTTTTTGTTATTTTTTTTTATGTTTTATAGAGATAGATGATCTGGAGCTAGATTCATGACGTGCTGGTATTGTGTAAGAAATGCTCTTGTGAGCTCTTACTAGAAATGAATATGAGTCATGTCTAATTGAACATACCATCTAGTTACAGATCTCGTAAGGTTATCCTGAAATACATGCATTAATAACCTATCATCACAAGCATATGTCGTCATCTTATGATAATATATTGTGACATAAGTCATTGGACATTTTGTGCCATCATATTTTTTAAATTTAAAGACCTTAAATTTAGGTGGAATGACCACATTTAGGACCGAACAAAGCTCGATTGCATCCATAGAGCCATAAAAATTCATTCACTTTATGGCCATAAGTATTTCTTCTAATACTTTCATATTTTGTTAGGCACTGGTATCTTTTACTTTATCGAGTGTCTTTATCTCTATCTTTTCTCTCTTCTTAGGGTCATTCAAGTCTAGAATCAAGATTGGCTCGGATGATTTTTTTGTCATGACGAGATTAGCAAAATTTTAGAATTATCCTAGAACAGGTGTGGACGTCATTCCTGGATAAGGATAAGCATATTCTTCAGGGGTAAAAATTTGAATTTTGGCTCCTTAAGAAGGTTAAGTTAGTCGCGGCTCAAACCTTGGAGGGTATATAGGATCCACCATGTCTAGTGATTGTTCTTGGAGGCTAGGATTTTCTTCCACTACTTTTTTTTTATCCAAATTCTTAAGCATGTCCATTATCCTATTAAGATCTTTTTTTAGTCTTTATTGAGCATTCTCAATCTTTTCAAATCGACTGGCCTATTATTGTTTCATGATTCTTGTTTGAGCTCTGGTGTTATATGAATAGCGAATAGGTTCAGTCATAATTTTTTGATAGGCGAGCTATTCTTGAACCTTTATTAAGAAAATTTTTTTTTAAAAAAATGAAAATAAAAAAGCCATGCATTGAAAATGTTGTTTTGCATTTTTTATTATTTTTTTTTTTAAAAATTATGCATATGATGCATGGATGCAAGTGGGAGATATTTGCTTTTGGATAAATTTCAGTACTAAAAATTCTCATCAATTTCATACAACTTTTGTTACATGAGAGTTGAACAAATCTATGGGATTCATGAAGATTTCTCAGGAGAAAGATGTCTTATAGCAAATACTTTTATGTAGAACTATATGATATGATTAATGTAAAAAGAACAAGAAAACAAAATAAAATTGAGTTAGTGTGAGAATGTGGTTTGAGATTAAAAACATTTTTTAGATTTGTTTTGTTTTGTTTTATTTTCATTTTTGTTTCTGTTTTTTTTCTTGCAAACAACTTTTTTCCTACACGTTTTGGACTTAGGTGTTTTCTACAAGAGGGTTAGTAAAGCTCTACCTAAGGTTGGCTTTCTATAGCTTATTACATACTTGGTTTGGATTGACATACATCTAAAACTTCTCAAATTGTTCCTCATTGTCATCCATGTTGGGCTAGTAAGATACCTCGATCCTCACCCATTATAGCCTACAAACAAAAATGATTGAATTTGAGTGAAAGTATTTTGCTTGTTATTGCAAAGGTTATCATCTCACGAGAGCATAAGTACTTTACTTCCTCTTATAAGGGACAGAGCCTGAGTATAGAACTCATGTATGAAATGCATCGTGTCATTGTGTGTGCATATGTTTCCTAATTTATTAAGAATAGTATATATGAAAAAAAACAATAAAAGAAATGCGTATGAAAATTTTTCTTTTCATTTTTTGGTTTGTTTTTTATTTGTTTGGCTTTTTTTGTTATTGAAAGTGGAAAGAATCTAGGAATTAAAAACTAAATACTAATTAAGACTGTTTAAATCAAAATTTGATGATAACATATAGTTAATTTTAGCCTAACTATTGAAAATAATGGGCATCCCCAGTGGAGTCGCCAAGCTATTGTAACAGTTTTGGAGCTGCCCGACGAATTTGAGAACAAAAATAAAAAATAGAGTCGTCACCAATCTTTTTTAGCTAGGTGTAATTGGTCACCTATTAAAAATTATCCTTTTAATAAGATTTTAAAATTAATTAAAATTTATTAAAAAGATAATTTTATGATCTGAGAAACAGTCTTGGTTCGAGAGTCGATTACGCGTAAGAAAGAATTAGTACCCCATAGTGCCCATTTAAAAATGGTACCACTTAACTACGTGTTATCCTTTGATTTTGATAAAAAATAGTCTTACTTTTTATATTTAAAAAAATAAATTTTTTTATTTTTTTCATTTATTAGAAAATTTTTTTAATTATTATTTATTGTTTCATTTTTTATTCAAGAAAAATAAATCAGAACTTTTTTATTGAAATAATTCTTAAAATGTGCCAGTACGTTGGTAACATTAAAAGAACTTTTTATCACCTAGAAATTTTTTAGGCATCACTTCTCATAATACCTTAGGATTTCATCCTCAGAGATTCAAATTTACTTTTTGTAAAATTATACTATGCATGCAATGCGAAATACTAATATATTGATACACATATTTTATTCTTTTTTTTAGAAATTTTATTGATTTTTATTAATATTTTCATTAAAAAAATGAAAAAAAGATAAATTTTTATTGTATTGAAGATTTTTTATAAATATTTCAATACACTAGTAATATTTAAAAAATATCTTATCACCTAAGGATTTCTTAAAGCATCTCTACTTGAAATACTTTTAAAATCCTATTATCGGATAAAAATTTTTTTTCTCATTTTTTTGTTACTTATTCTTAATTTATTATTTAATTTTCATTTACTACTTTATAACAAAAAAGGATAATTTTTATTATATTAAATATTTTTTTATAAATACTTCAATACACTGGTAGTATTTAAAAAAATATTATTACTTAGAGATTTCATAGGTATCATTACTCGAAGTACCTTTGAATCTCATTATCGGATAAAATTTTCTTTTTTCTTATTTTTTATTATTTTTGTATTATCTCATAAGATTTATTTTAAAATTAACAAAATTATCACAAATTTTTACTATATATTTCATTATTTATTTATTATTAATTATTATTATAAAACAAAAAAATTTATTCTAGCAAATTTAAACATTTTAACATGCATAAATATTAATAATAAAATTTAAAACAACAAAAATAATATTTTAAAAAAATTTTAAAATTTTTTTTAAAAAATCACCTAAACCAGACCGATCAACAGTCTGGTCAACAATGATCTGGGTAGTTCAACGGTTTGATCGCGTTCAGCGGTTCGAGGCCAGTCCGGATCGGTTTGGGTCAGTTCAGCACTGGTCCAACTGGACTAGTCCAGGGAGAATGAGCCAAGCTTCGGGTCGATTACGCGGATCCTTGGTCGGGTCAACAGGTTGACGCACAGATTCTGGGGTAAAATGATGTCGTTTTGGTCATTTAATGAAACAGTGTCATTTTGACATTCAACTTTTTATAAAAACCAAAAAATTTTTTCTCATTTTCTTTTCTCCCTTTCTTTCTCTACACCTCTCCCTCTCAGAGAGCTTTTCTCTCTAGATCGGTAGACTGATCATCGACCGCACTGTCGGCCATTGATCGTCGGTCATCGACGTAGTCATCGGCTGTCGAAAAATCTCAAAAAATTTTAAAAAATTTCTTTTTGTCCCATGAGCACAGATCTGAGCTTGGTTTCACATGAAAATGTCTCAAACGGTTTAGATCGACTTTCAAAACTTCGACCAAATCTTCTCTCTTTTTTTTTTTTATTTCGACTTTCATTTTTTCATTTTTTTACTGACTTTTCTTTTCTTTTTATTTGTAGGGAGCTCTCGGCACTAGGTTCCTTATATTTGGGAAAGACTGTGATTTTTGTTGTTTTTTTCTTTTGTTTACGTGTGGGTTTTTTATTTGGCAGAAAATTTTTTTTTTTTAATTTTCGATTTTTTTTTGCAGGGTCTCATTTCCTACTCTCTTTTTGGGGATGGTCATAGAACTCTATTTAGAGATCTCCTGTTGTGGTCCTATGCGTGGGCAGGTGGCACAGGACTTGACAGAAAAGGGTGTCGTCAATCACCAGTCTCTCTGCCTCCTATTGTCCCTTCTGTTTGGTCTAGCTTTGGCCCTGTGCCTGGGTATGTGGCATAGGGCTTAGTAGGGGAGATGGTGCCAGTGGTGTCATGCACAATACCAGGCACCCCTGCCTCCTTTGTTTTTTTCTTTTCTTGCATTTTTCTGTTTGTTTTTTTTTTTTTGTTATTTTCTTTCTTTCTTTTTGTATTTTGTTAATTTAACAAAACAAAATAAAATAAAAATAAACTAAAAATAAAAAGTGGATCAGGCCCAAACAATGAAATCGACCCTTAAGCCCGATTGGGTCTAAATCAAATCTTGGGCTGAAAATCAGGTTATAAGTCTCGAACAAATTTGATGTTTACAATAATTTTTAAAATTTTAAATTATAAAAATAAACACATTTAATCTTAAAAATATATTTAAAATTAATAATATAATATGCTTATAAAAATTTTAAACTTCACTAAGGGTGAATAAGCATATTAAACTTCACTAAAACTAATTAATAAAATTTAACATATATATAAATATTAGAGTAAATAGGCATATGTAATAATAATAAAAAAGCTCTATTTTGAAATTTTATATATATTCATTCCATTCTATAAATAATGTTTAAGTTAACCTTTATTTTCAAACAAAAAATTTTAACTCTGACAATCGATATTTTAAATATTTTATCATACTAATAAAAATATATTTGAAAAGCTCTTTATTCAAATTGTTAATTACTTATAATATTATTTTTTTAATATTAAATTTTAAATAAGTTAAAATGACAATGGCATTTTGAAATATAATGAATAAATATGTCAAAAATTCTATACACCAGTGCTTATATTATATATATATATATATATATATATATGAATAAGCTAATAACTTCCCAATTTAATCGAATTTTTAATTGAAATTAAGTGGGAAAAATATATATGAACTTACAAATGTATATTTAACTTTATACTCTAATATATAAGACAATAATCCAATGAATAGGTAGCTATATGCAAAATTGCAATCATATACTTGCAAATTTTTTACATGTTAACGTGAGTGAATATGATAATAATCAAAACAAATTAGTGTTTCATTGATTCCAACTGTGAACAAAAGTACATAAATTAATGAAACTAGTATAGCATTTTCATCTATATCTTTAATATCTTGGGCAGTTAAACATTGAAGTTTGAAGTTCACCTGCACAAAAATAAGCAACAAATTAATTTGGCCCTTTAATTTTCTAGGTTTTCCAAGTCCTACCCCATCATAAATTGTTGCACATGGTTCATTGCACTATACATTATAATTGCATGTGGCAATCAAGGGCATGACAGATTTTAAAATAACATTGGTCGATCGATAATAATTCAGATGTAATACGTAACCAAATGTGATCGGCCAAAATTAATTGACACACATAAAAACTAATAGTTACTACTAGTAATCTCGTTGGTGGACTAAAAACTGCATCAACAGGATTAAAAGGATGAGACATACCTTTTAAGATATACAATTTGATCTATATATTTTTGTATAGTCTATTTGATATATCATGAGTTCTTGGTAAATATTAGATGAGATATCTATTTTTACATATCTAATTTTGCTTATTCAACTTGCTTAATTAGAAATATTTTATTTTTAATGTTATAATTTGGTTGGGAATTGGGTATCTAAGATTATAATTTTTTTAATTATTGGTTTGGAGAAGGGAAATTCATAGTATTTTCATTTCGCAAATGAAATCATACATCAATCATTAAATCGAATACTTTGACGTAAGGTATGATATATAAGACTTTTAGGATTGGTAATTATCTATATCTGAAATTGGTTAAATTTGAACACTCAAAATCCTTCTTTAGAAAGCATATGCATGGTTTGGCATGACTAAAGAGTTTTCTAGTGAAATTGAAGTTGCTAAGTTTAAACAGTCCTATTCGTCTGAATCACGAATTTTTCAATGAAAATATTGGTTGATGTAATTTTTATTAAATACAATTTTGATTAAAAGGAGAAATTATTGGAATAAAAAGATGTAAAGATAATTACGATAGAACCAACAAATATTCATATTCGACCGCTATAGTAGTTATATATAGCCATCTTAGATTTGGGTTATTGTCCTAAAAAGGTAAGCTCTATATTTGTAGTGTTCATATGGTAAGCAATGGTAATTGGTAAGTACCCAAAAACGCCACCCAAATAATTAAAACAGGTTGGTGTTGTGCCCTTTATAATTTAATGATTCAAAGTTTCAATCAAAACCATATCTACACACACCTAACAAAGTTGAATTGTGACTCAATTATCATATTTATTGATCTTAAATGCTCCAATAAAAAAAATAGAAACATGAGTTGAAATTAAAAAAAAAAAGGATAAAAAGAAAATATTAGATTAATTGACAATTTGTAAAAATAGAGGTGCAAGTGTGTTTGCATTCGAAATTTTTGCAATTTTCCTTTTTCTTATTGCTTGGGAATCTACCCTTTGAAATGAGAACATACTATATCTATAATCCTAGAAAAATGAGGAGTTGTTGAAAGGAATCTTGTCCTCGTCTAAGCCTCTAAGGCATCTTGTTAGTAATGTTTTAAAATTTTTTCAAGGGTAGAATTTTAAATTTTGAATTTCAATGTTCAAGCATTAATAATTTCAAATAAAAAAAATATGACTTTTTATTATTAATATTAAGAATTAATTTGTCAAAAAATATTAAAAATTAAGTTTTTGATTGATTAAAATAAATAAATAAATAAAAACTTGTTAATCTAATAATTCAATGACTTAATTATGGGACTATTTATTGTACTAACAAATTTTCCATACTTATCTTTTACTATCATTTTCACCAAACAATGCCTAAAGGAACCCAAGTGGATTAAATTACCTTTTGAGAATGTCTTTGGACCTTTATTTATTGTCACATATTTCGCATGTGATTTTTTTATTTTTTATTAAAATAATAATTATATATAGTATATTGAATTGCATATTATAGAAATAATTAAATTAATAAAGCGAATGTTAATCTAAATTTTCATATAGAATTTACTATTTTAATGTTAATATAAAATTAGAATTCTAAAGATAAAAAAAATTTAATGTAAGTCTTTTAATAGAATTATAATTTTTATTTATAAGTTGGATAAATACTATTAACATTTACAATTAAAGAAACCTTTTAAAAAGGCAATTTAAAAATTATAATGAACATTATTCAAATATATATATATATATATATAATGAGCAAATTTAACTGTTTGACAATCAAAAGTTTTATCAATATATCCTTATTTTATGTAGGCTATTAATGTTTATTGTCGCATATCTTGTACATGAATACTTTTTATTTAATTTAAATAATAATCATATAGATATATAAATGATCCTAAAGTATAAATTTTGAAGTATAGATAACTGAAATTAAATAATATCAATCCATAAAATATTCAACACTATTAAAATTAAGAAAAAAAAATGTTACCAAGGGAAGTTATTCAATGAAATTAGAATTTTCAAATTGGATAAGTCTCTAATAAATTAATTAAAAATTATTTTTAAACTTATTACTATCAATGATTTTTCAATTAAAAATCGTGTGATTTGTTAGTGAAACATGAATCCTCAAATAAAAATAAATAAATTTTCAACAATACTTTTATTGGCAAAAAAAAAAAAAAAGGAAACTTATTTCAATGGATCATTGTATAATTAGGGCAGGTATAACCTTGGGTTGGGTGAGTCGAGGAGACCCAATAGATTTGGGTGAGTACTTTAAAACTTCAGTGGCCAACTGGTTTTCTATAGAACCAACTGGACCTAAGAAAAACTAGGCTCGGTTGGATCTTAGATTTTGTAGCTTTTTTTTTTTTATTTGTTTTGTTTTGGGTCTGGGTTTGGCAAAACTGCTTTGTTGTGCTGCTTAAATTTCTCTTGGGTTCATAAAACTTGCTTGAAAACAATGTCAATTTCACAATTAAAAGAGCTTTACCATTAGATGTTTGCAAAAAACAGTTAATTTGCGTTATATAATTGTAAGCACAAGAAGAAAAAAGAAGGTTATGCATTCAACACTTCAAGGGATGTAAACATATTACATCACGAACATACATTTTATTGGGCTATTTTCATGCACACACACACACACATATATTATATATATATATATATATATTATTAATGTAAGTGTGAGCTCTCTCCATTTGTGAACTTCTCTTGGTTGGCCTTCATTTCCATGTGTACCAGCGTTGCTTCCTTCCATGGGTTGAGCCTCAGCCTCACTAGCGCTGCAACACCAGCATCCTTTTGAGGGACGGCAACATCGATGTTTGCACTTGGAATACTTTGCTTCCTCAACTTTATTTGTAGTTTCCTCTACCGCATTCTTTGCTCCTTATCAGGATCATCATACATTAAACAAATTAAAAAAGCAACAAACTAAAATAAAATTAAAGAAATAAGCCTAAGCCTCAAGTCAGAGGTGGATCCAAATGAGGCAATAGGGTTTCATAGACATCCCAAAGATTGGAAGACAAAAAAATTTGCAGGAAAATTTTTTTCTAGGTATTTCGTAAGTCGTCAAAAAATTTTTATATATTGGAAGAGGACACCTAAATAATAATAATAATAATTTCGTCGCAATCTTGGGCTGCCTACTAACCGTTGTCTTGGGTGGTCTCTCCCATGAGCCGAGCCTCGCTAGCGCTGCAACACCAACTCCTCTATAGGGTTTGCAGCATCGATGTTGGCATTTGTAATGCTTTGCATCCTCAACTTTATTACTATCCTCTGCTGCATAAAGTTTAGTTAATTAACTAATTTAACCGAAAAAAAAAAAAGAAAAAATCTGAACCTAACATTTAGTTGGTCTAACTGGGATGTTTCAGCTACCGCTGTACAACAGGAGGGAAGTGCTGCTACTGAAAACAAAAGACCCAGGAAAACAAGAGCCTTCAAATTCATTTTTTAGCAACTAAAAGAGAAATATAATATAAACTTTAGATAATAGCATGAGAGATGCAAGACATTTGTAGCTCAAATGTTATTTATAGGGAAGGAGGACGAAAGAAAGTGTGAAGGAGCAAGACACTAGGCATTTCAGAGTCGCGCCACCTAATCTAACCAATTTGGTTCCATCCCAATTTTATGTAGATATATGCAATGTAAAATCTTATCATTTTCTCTCCCTTCTCTTATACTATCATTTTAAACTTATAGGGTCTACGCATGGCTTCCAATTTATTTGGATAATGCCATCCCAAATTGATGATCATTCGGTGGGCGATGGCAAATGACAAAGTGAAATGATATAAAGATCAAATTGGAGAGTTCAAGCTCTTCTTTATATAGAAATACAATTTTTAGTTTTTTTAAATTTAAATTATATTCTTTTTATTTTTATTTTCATATCATATCATATTATTGTATTTAAAATTATTAAGCATATTGTATATATATAACTCAACATTTTAATTTTAACACATTTATTTTATATCACCAAACATAAAGTTATGAGTGCGTATGAATATTAATAAATCTCCCAAAATAAAATTATTTTATATCCGAATTGAGACAAGCATTTGGTTAATTATATAATAATGAAATATATATATTTTTTATAAATCAAATTACATTAGCATTTGTGGAATACATGCATTTTATGTGAATTTTTTGTATTGTTGATACAATTTTCAATTATTATTAAAAAGAATTATTTTGAAATATAAAGCTTAAATTATTGATAAATGAAGATAATAATATATGAAAAATTATCACATCTACTTATAGCCAAGTTTTTAAACTCCACTGTAACATTAACAGAGTAATATACCTCTTAGAATATAATAAAAAAAATAAAAAGTGAGACATTTGGTAAATTTTCAATTTCACTTGTTAAATTTTTTTAAAAAAATTTATGCTGGACCATGTTGGACTTTTGCCTTTTTCATTCTTTAAAATTGGTTTTTTTTTTTTTTTTTTCTGTCCTGTTCTTTTTTGTCCCACAAAATTGTTAGTCCAGTTATTACCACAGATTTTGGCACACTTTCCCTCCAACCCTCCCCTGCTTTTATTATTATTATTTTTTTGGGTAAAAACTTTCATTTTCTTTTTACCATCCTCTTGGTTCACCCATATATTTTTTTATGTTTTCCTCGGCAATACCAGCCTATGACAATCCTGTCAAGCCAAGAGCAGCACCTTCAGCCTCATCTCCCTTTTATTTCTTTCACTTATTTTAAAAAAATTAAAATTTATTATTTATTATATATTAATCTCAAATCTTTAATATATAGGAGATTTGTTTCTAATTTATGCATAAAAAATTAGTAAAAAATAGCTATGTTGTGAAATCTCAATTCACGTACATTTATATATGTGTTATAATATATTTTTCTCTGCATTAATTATATTTTATATTTCTTCATTGAATAGAATTGAAAAAAGACTGATGTAACATGTAGGTTTTTGGTAGGCAATAAAATATCATCACCCATATTAAAATTTATATTGCTGCAAAGGAAAGGAACTTAGAAGCAAGTTTTATCGCAGTAAGTAGAAATTTTACTACTGCATATGAAACTTCCTGCATTGGCAATTTCCAACTTCAGGGAACATAACCCTCCAACCGTTTTATTCTTACACCCTTCTTCTTATATATGTAGCACACGCATGTATATTTTTGGAGGTTTACAGTGCTGTTTTCTTATGGATTGGCTTCACTACCGTGCCTGCCACCGCCACCACGTCCTCCTCCATGTCCTCCACCACCACATCCTCCTCCATGTCTGCCACCACCACCACCACGTTCTCCGCCTCCGTATCCACTACCACATCCTCCTCCATGTCCTCCACCACCACCACCACCACCACGTCCTCCGCCTCCGTATCCACCACCACATCCTCCACCGTGTCCTCCTCCATAACAATTTCCTTGGTAGTTCACCTCGTTTTGCTGGTTTAACTCTTTCTCTGTGACATCTATATGGGCAAAACACGTTTCATTATTAACTGTTCTTACCTTTTTTTTTTTTTTACATTATAACATTCATTAAAACATGTTTAAATAAGTTTTATATCATTTATAGCAGCTTAACTTTTCGAATTTACTATGCATAGAATTCTAGATTGAAGAAATTTTACTTTGATACTGAAACAATCAGGACTGTATATATATATATATATAGAAAATTAATGTTTTTTTTTCTTAGATTTTGCTGTAAGATCAGGGCTTTACCATCAAAGCTGCAACAACTGCAACCATAGCGGCCACAATAACGATATTTATATTAAGTATTCAATTTATTATTAATTGATTGTAAGTGAAAAGATTTAATTTAAATATAAAATTAAAAAATATTAGATATTTATTATATATAAGATAAATCATTTTAACAATATGCACCGACACTTGGCATCTTCAACTTTATTCATTTCCTCTGCTGCTTCCACACGTGTAATACGTTACATTTATAAGTGAATTATGAAATAAAAAGAATTTTACATATTGTTTTATTTTCTATATTCATAATAGCATAAACAGAATATTTTTCAATGCGCACTTGATTAATATTACAAAATTGGTGAATTCAAAAACGAAAAGTTATTTTTTTCCTTTTTGGATTTTTAATTAATATGACTAAAAATGCTATAAAATACATTGAAAAAAAATATCACACTTTGTAGTCGAAAGGTTTACTTCTTTTAACATGCACTCTCTATTTTTTTTAATAATTTATTTATTTAAATTATCAAAAATAAAATTAGAGTCAAACCGACACTTATTTCAGTTGACTTTTAAATTAAAAATTTTAATTTTAATATCTTTTAACATTTTTTATTGTTTTCAGGTTGTGGTCTCTTTCGAAAAAAAGTTGAATCTAACCTTTCTCGTGATTATCTCTCAGCTTACCAGCAGTCATTAGCTTAAACTTCACCACAACAAGGGGAAAGTGTTAAATGCTACGGTACCAAAAGTGGTGGTTTCTCTTGATTAAGAATTACTTTATGTCATGAATAAAGAGGATGTGTAACCAACTTATAAAAAGAACCGTGAGAAAATGAGACGCATAGGAGGGCCAGGCTACTAACGTTTCTGATCCTTGGCTTGAGCTGCCATGAGCTGTGCCTCCGCGTAGCTGCAACACCTGCACCCACGGTGGCTGCAACAGCGATATTGGCAAGCATTATCACCTTGATTTGTTTCCTCCGTTGCATCCGCTGCACAAGTTATAGAAGACTTTCAATATCTAAACCCAAAAAAAAAAAGAAAAAAAAAAGACTTTCAAATGTGAATTTTACAATGAATTTCAATCGCTTTCATCCCATTTTTCATTATTCATGTAACGAGACAATAATTGCTCCGATTGTGATAATCAAATAGGACTGAATGTCTAACATTTCTATCCAAAAAAAAAAAATGCATGAAAGGAATAAGAAGCAACAAACAAAAGAAAGTATATAATTATACACAGTGTATATTTATAGGAGGAGATATTAACATTTAGTTTCGTCTTTGGAATTTTCAGCTACTGCAGCCGAAAAGAAGAGAAAATTTGCGAAGAGAAGAGCTAGGAATATAAACAGCTTGAACTTCATTTTTCACACCAAACGTTAACACTCGAATTTCCAAGTTTTAGTTAGAATTTTGAGAAGGATACATACGAGGATATACCATGCAAAAGCGGTTATTTATAGTTCAAGGGAGAGGAGTAACAAACAAAAAAGATTGGCGGTGAGGGAGTGATGGCACAGCCCATTAAAAAGTGGTCAGCAATGTACGACTAATTAATTAGTTGGCTGACGATCAATCGGTTTGGCTGTATATTCTTTTTCAAAATCTTATCTATTCTTTTGACGCAAATGTAAATTGCATGAAAGCCATCTGGTTGGTCTGAGCTCAGGGACTACTGAATTACATGCATGGGAACTGCCACGTGAACTTGAATGATTTCATCAACAATGCTGCCAACTCTAATTTGTTATGTTAGATCCAAATTTGTTCTATTTTTCATAGTCAAATTTTTTCTTTCCAATTTCTGATCTCATATATGATTTATGTACTCGAAAGAGATCGGATAAGTTCCTTCCATATTGAATGTCCATCATAGACGAGTTGGATCGATTCATGTTGGATTTAAGTATGATATTAATATTTTATATATTTATTTCAGTTCAATTTGAACCAATAATTTGGATTTTAAATTTTGTCAAGACTTGTGCAAATTATTAAATAGTAATATGATATAGTCCAAACTCGTTCCAAATAAATTTTTTAAAAAATAAATAAAAACATTGTATTTCCTATTTAATTTTCAATTATTTTTTATTAATTTTAAAATATAAATAACTTAACATATTTTTTAATATTTACAATATAATATATTACATACTTATCTTTTATATAATATAAATACCATAATACATATAAATATAAAAATAATATATTATATAATTCAAACCGAATTGAGCCGCACTCAAGTTTTGAATCAAAATCAAAGTAAAGCCCTTTTAAAATGGGTTTATTTTCCTGTTTAACAGACTAAATATTTTTACTCAAACATTCTCAAATATTAGGTTTCCTTTGATTTTTTTTTTTTTTTTTTTTGGGTTTCCTTTGAATTTAGACGGATAGCCGGCGTATTGACACATCTACTCCATCCCTCCTACCAGATAAAAAAGGCAAGTGCCAAAATAATAAAGAATAGAAGGGAATAGCTGAAATAATTATTATCATCTATAAGGTTTTGAAATTTTATAAGCAAATTTAAAAGGTTTTTATTAAATAAATAATTATGCTAATTTAATGACTTTGTTATCCATAACTTTTGTCCAAAAGATTAATTATTTAAATTTGTTGTTAGAACTTAAAATTTTACCTCTAATGTTTAAGCAATAACATTTAATTTATAAGATAATGTACAATAATAAAACCCCAAAGCTATGGCCATATGTTATAAACTTGTACCGGACTGATTGGGCTTTAATAATAATAACTTATAGTATGTTAATGCGTAGGATAAACCTCATTTACACCTCCTTTATTTGACTATTCCCACATTATGTCCTTGTACTTTCAATTTTTTTAGATAATCCCCTGTGATAAAGTTCCATTCCTAAAGGGATTACATCGTTCATTTCATTTGGCAAAATTATAAAAAAAAAAAAAAAACTTTAAGTGTAAATGAATAAAATACATTTTGAATTAATTAAGTGTATTTCCATAATTTTGCAAGATGAAATTAAGCCTTCTGAGAATGGAACTTTACAACATGGGGCTATATGAGAATATTAAAAGTACAAGGGTTCGATGTTGGAATGGTTCAAATCACATGGGATGTAAATGGGATTTATCCTAAATATTTATTGATGTTGAATCTTTTAAGCGTATCTCCACTACTAACTAGTAGTGTGGATGTTCAATTTTTTATTCTGGGATAATTAAGATATATTGAAATTAATCTATGATTGTTTCTTAAAAAAAAAGAATTTAATCTATGATTAAAATTATAATGATTTTAAAGTGGGCAAGGAAATAGATAAAAATAATTTAAAAAATATGATATGATAAATTTTAATCTTAAATTTATGTAAAAGTATATGAATCAATTTATAATTAAACGTAATGGACATGTTTATTATTTTCTAATTATGGAAAGGATACTCTCTCCGAGGCAAACTCTGTAAACAACTTTCTTTTTTGGCCAACCTAAATAAACAACTTTAAAACAACTCGATCATTAAAAAGAAAAAAAAATAAAATAAAAAGTAGACTTAAGTGAGGATCGGTTAAACTCAAACCAATAAGTGACATATGGACTCAAGCGCCCGACGGCCCAATCTTCTTCTCCTTTCAACAATCTCATTTAATTTATTTTATCAAATTTTCAAATTTAAATGGAATAACCGCAAATTAATAGTTAGGGAGTGAAATTTATTCCTAAACCTATCGTTGAAGGCCTCACTCTCTAAATACTACGCAAAAGTAACATGGGAAAAAAGACAGGAGAAATAAAGAAAGACTTTTGTTTGTTTTTTTTTGTTTTTGTTTGGAACTTAGGATTTTATTCAAAGATAAAGAAGTCATGATTTTATTCATTAATATTTCATTTGGAAATGTGATAATGTTGGGGCATTTATAATTTTATTTTAAATGAATTAATCGATTGAATCAATTTAGTTTGATTAATTGACCTATCATCAAATTAATTTCAGTTAGTTAATAAAAATAATTTTTAAAAAAAATTTAATTTTCGATTAATTCAATTAAAAAAATCAAATTAATTAAAATATAATTCAAATAAAAAATAAAAAATATATGAAATGTATCATTTTATTTGATAAATTATTAAAATTTTTAATATAATATTTTGATATTTGAATTTTTTTAGATAATTTTATTTAATTTATTTAAAATATAATTTAACCTAAATATATTTATTATTCGATTAATTAAAAAATTAATCGAATTGATTGAATTAAATTCAATCAACTAATTTTTAAAATTAATAAATTTAATTCAATTAATAAAATAAAATAAAATTAATTAAATTTTAAATAATTGGATTCAAAATTAAATGAACACCCCTAATTTAGTTGTGAGGATCAGCTTGGGTTTCTGGTTCCACCGCCAGACCCGGGTAGTAGCAGCACTTTCGGCAACCTTTTAATAATCAGAACGACAGCAACCAAAGGCGCAGCGTCCCCCATACCCTCTACGTCAGCGGTATCCACCATAACCACCTCGCCCTCCAGAACCTCTGTATCCACCTGGGCCTCCATATCCACCATACTTGGCATCATCTATTCCGATTGTTCCGTGCTCACCTCACCTATAAATTAATTTATAATGAACATGTTAGATAACCCAAATGCTTATATAAACTAGCTAATTGATTATTAATATGTGATATCAATGTCGGGAATAGTGTACTAAAAATTGTCAAGCAAGTTATGGTTTTCATGGAAGTTTATATGTGACGTCTCACAAGTAATTAAACAAACTGTTGAAGTCAACAATCACATATATACAGCAAATAGTTAGCAAACAATGAGAGGAGATAAAAAGATTAAAGAACCCCAGTAGACCATTCTTCTTTTCTGAGGAAATTTCAGCAAGGTCTCTAGCTGCCACCTCCGAAGAAATGAAGAGAACAGCTGCTAGAAGAGCAAGGAGAAGGAAAGCTTTTGAACTCATAATTTTCATCAAAGATAGCAAACCTTTCACAAAGTACTATTGGAAGGGGATGTAAAACAAAAGGCACTCTTCATCTCTATATATAGGCAGAAAAAGAACTGAGAAAAAAGTTTCAGCTACATTAGTGTAGTTATGGGGTGTTGAAAGAGTTGTCAAGTCTATTCAATTTATTAAACTGAGTTGTCAGTTGCCACTGTATACCATTTTGAGCCCATCCCATTTGCCTTAATTAAAATTGAATTCAGAGGTCAGACTTGCCCCTACCGGTTAGAAAGACTCAGCTCACAACAATACACGTCGATTAATCCAACATTGCATGTTTTTGAGGGCATGAATAAATGCAAAGATAATAATAATAATCAAGGGATGTTGAAGCATTGAATGCTACTTCAGTGGACTTCGTCAATCACTGTTTCTTCCTTGTCCCAATCCATACGGTGCCTCAGAGTTATGCATGTGGATCTCTCAAATGAATTTAATTTGGTCACTTTCTTTATCTTATGTAAAATGTCTAAAACAAGGTAGGAGACTGATTTAGGATCACTACAAAAGGTTAAATATTGAAAAAGATAATAGTAACCAATCCAATAATGTTTCAACATCTATTGTGATTGTAGATTCCAATCTTGCTTAGCAAAGGCAATTCACCAAGCTTTTTTAGTTTTATATATCAATATCTATAGATAAATTTATATGCTGGAATAGATATATATATATATATTATATATTAAAATTTTTTCAATTTTACATACTTGATATATATTGATTAAGATCAGTAATTCTCATTTTGTAGTTTGCTAGCTTTCTTAGGAAATCTAGGCTTTGAAACTATATGGTACTCTTAAATCTCTGCCAACTGAACTTGAAGCAATTCCTTACTCAATTTCTAATTCCTCGGCTAAAAAAGGAGTTGGGAGATCTAATAGTTTCTAATTCCTCTAGTTGTTCATTTGAAAAGTTAAAGAAAGTTCATTCTTACTTTCCCTGATCACTCTTAAATGTATATACAAACTTCTCTTTCTTTTTTCAAAGCAAGGGTAATTCAAGAAAAAAACCTTGTAATTAATGAAAGTCAAATTTTAAACACAAAAATTTTTTAATTTTTGTGCAAAATCCAAATAAGACATAATATATAGGAAGGAGGAAGTATACTTTAAATAAAACTCATGATTTATAAAAATTTTAGGGTTGAATGAAACAAAGAGAAAGGTGATCAAAATGAAATATCTTTTCTTATTATTTAATTCATATGAACTCGTTAAAATAAAGGGATATGTGCATTGTTATTTTTAAGTCAAGTATTGCACAAGTGCAAAGTGAGCCTACTAAAATGCATTTCTTGACATTTTGTATATGGGATTACTCTTTAAATCTAACCACATTCATAAAATAAGCTCAAAAGTTAGAACATATATAAGCTTAAGATTTCTTTTCTTCTTCTTTTTTTTTAATTGGCGTAATTTAATTCCATGAGAATTGAGATGTTACGTAAAGAAACATGACTATAGCAAGAAATAGGGATATAGAAAAGCACAAATTTATTCATTTATGCTTCCTCTACATATCTAAGGAAGCATTTTAATTTAGGACACAGCAAATTGTACCATTTGCTATGCCATTTATTTATAGATACATGCAAAGGTTACATTAGTTGTGAGGATCGGCATGAATTTCAACACTGACCGCCTCGCCAGCGTAAGAGCAGCACCTTCGGCAACCTTTTCCATAATAATCAGAACGACAGCAACCATAGGCGCAGCCTCCTCCATAACCTCCATGTCCACCACGTCCGCCATGTCCACCATAGCCACCGTGTCCTCGTATCCTCCGTGGCCACTGCCCCCACCATATCCTCCATTGCCTCCACGTCCACCGTACCCTCCATGGTTTCCATATCCGCCATAACCATACTTGGCCTCTTCTAGCTCAGCCTCAGTTGTTTCAGTAGCCACCTCAGCTGCAAATACATAGCATATATATTGATCAACATGTTAGAATATAATTCCTCTTGGTTATAAGTTACACTTACATATTTGAATTAATGCATAAACAATTAATTAAGAACCCATGCTGCTGAGCTGACCATTGTTCTTTTCTGTGGTAGTTTCAGCAAGGTCTCTAGCAGCTACTTCCGAAGAAATGACCAGAACAACAGCCGTTAAAAGACCAAGGAGGACGAAAGTCTTAGAACCCATATAATTAGTTTCTTTCTTATGTATCAAAGTAAACAAACTTTGACAAAAGTATTGGGAGAAGGATGCTTAAACAAAGGCATTCTCTATCTCTATTTATAGGCCCCAAAAGAGGGAAGATACTGTGGGTGTGACGCCAAGAAAGATTGTGTGTAATATGATCTGGCCCCGCGGTGTTGTTGGCTGTTGAAGAGTCACCAAAATTTTCAATCTCAGTAACTGTAGATGGGACAAGACAAGAGAGCCATGTAAAGTGGAAGATTGATCTCTCAGCTCTAATTAGAGTAGAGGTTGATTTCTCCCTCGTTAACATTGCATGGAATTTAGGAGAAAATTTTGGATGAAATTTTTTAACTGAAATTTGTAAAATTTTTTATTAAAAAATATTAAATTAAAATTAAAATTGAAAATCTAAATTGGTAAAATAAAATTTTTATTATATAAATTAAGTGTATAAAATTTAAATAAATCTTAATAAATTTTGATATATTTTATAGATATTTTTAATAAAAATTTGATAAAATTTTATAATTAATTAAGTATCAATTAAATTTAAATTATAAAAAATATTTTTAATAATTTTTTATATCTTATTAATTTTTTCGTTAAATTTTATCAATTTAAATTTTTATTAAATTAATTTTAAAAAATTTTGCAAATTTAATATAAATAGTTTCATCTAAATTTTATTCAAATTTAATGACATTTACGTGCAAAAATTTAAAAATGGAGATTGGAAAAATAAATGTAAAACCCTTTCATCTGGCGTGGACTTATGGCAGTGTCTTATCCAAATTATTATTGTTGACTTCGAAGGCTTTTAGTCAAAGTGAATTTAAAAGTCGGTAAAAACTTAACTACCAGACAAGAAACACTGAAACACGGTAAATGTCGTTTTACGGTTTCCGCCTCTTGGTGGCAGATCCATGCTTAAAAGTAAAGTATCTATTGATATCTTTAAAAATTAAAAAAAAAAAAACTTTAAAAGAAATTTAATTTTTTAAAATTTTTTGTCAATAAAATTTAAAATTTTGTTAACTAATATATATATATATTATTAGTAGATAATTTCTGAAAAAATCTTGAATTTATACAACAATTAGACCAATTTGATTGAATTTGTGTCATTTTGATTTAAATTATTTTGATTAAAGAAAGATTTTGTATTATTTTAGATTTGAACCGTCATTCCAAATTGAGATTAATTCTAATTGAAATTATTCTAAATTCAAGTTTATTTGGTTTAAACTCAAGTTAAATTTGAATCATTTTAGTTTCGAATTTTTTGAATTTAAATTTGAATCAATTTATCTTTTGATTATTCTGCATTTGATTCAATATAAGTTCAAATTATTTTAAGTTTTTATTATTTTGTTTTCAGATTATTTTGTTATCAATAGTTTGGTTTGACTTAAATTATTTGAGTTTGATATGTAGATATTCATATTCAATTCGTTAATTTTTGGAATTAAATTAAATTGTATTATATGAATTATTCAAATTAAATTCAAACTTATGAATGATAATTAAATTTAAAAAAATTACATTTTTGATGAACTTAAAGCATGACTAACCTACATACTATTTAGATTTTTAGTATCATAAAAGTGTAACTGCACTATTTGCTTTAAAAATAAAGTAAAAATAAATATTATAATTAATTAAAAATAAAAATACTTAAAATATTACTCAAATTATAGCACAACTTAAAAAAAATATAACACAAATAGTTTATATTCAAATAAAATGGGCTTTGCTAATTATGTATTAAGTAGGCATTTCACTTATAAAGAAACTTTGGCACTTTGTCATTTATTTGTTAAATAAGTTTTGTCAGTTAAAGTAACTTCGGCTTTAATATATATATATATAGATTGTATTTGATTCTTTCTCTATATATATATATATATATATTACACTATATCATTATTTATTTTTTAAATTATATTATTAATTTTTAGAGTAAAAATAAAAAAAAAACTTTAATTTATGATGTATAAATATATAAGTTTATTTCCATTATAATAATAGAAATAATTTTCAAATTATAATTAAGAAAAAAATTAAAAGTATTTAAAAATTTTAAAGTTTTTTTTTAAATTGAAAATTTAAAGTTACTAAATTTTAATAAATAAACAATTTGTATAATATTTATTATTTTTAATTATATTATTATTTCTAAAAAAAGTAAAATTATATCTATACAATTTAATATTAGATTATTTTAAGTTAATATTGTGTATCATTTGAATTTGAATTAATTTTGATTCAAATAAATTTAAATTTAAGTCAACTTAAGTTTGAATTTATTTAAATTTGAGTTTGATGGATTCGAATTGTTATTAAATTAGTTTAAATTGAATTTGAATCAATTTAAGTTGGACAAATATTTCAACTTCGAATAAGGGTTACCATCTTTACTTCGAACTTTCAAATTCAATTGCCAACCTAACTGTCTGGACTCGTTATTCCGTGGTTACTACTTACCATACTTAGCAATTTTTTGAAGACTGTTTGGTTTGAAATTTTTAGATTTAGAGAGAGAAAATTATTTAGAGAAATAAATGATACTAAAGGAGAATATATGATTTTTTTTTATTTTGCAGAATATAAGTTTTTTTTTTTTGTATTTAGTTCATAAAAATGTAATATTACTTAATAAAATTTTTTATTATATTATCTTTAATAATATGTGAATAATGCTTGATATTTATAATATTAATTTGTGAATAATACGTGATACATGAATAATATATTATTTTCGTTAAAATCGAATAATTTTTAAAAATAATTTTTATATTATCAAAAAATATAATCTTACACTTCTAATTACTATCTTAATACTAATTGATTTTACGTAGAAAAAATAAATGAATCAATTTTTGTGGTGATAGCATTATGTTAAAAATGTTATTTTTATTTAAAATATATTAAGAAAAATTATTTTTATAATATTTTATTAAAAAAAAAATAAGTTTTTAAGGTAAATAATTTTTTTTTATGATTTGAAAATGCCATTAAATGAGGACAAATAAAAAAAATTTTATTTTTTCTTCAAAAATCTTAAAATTCTTCAAAAAGAGAAAAGTTTTTAATTTTCTATTTCTTTATACTATAAAAAATTTTAAAAAACTTCACAATCACATTCTCGTAAACCAAATCAAAGAATTATTTTACAAAAAGTAAATTTCAAAAGAGAAGAAACAAATAAATATTAATAAGATTTTAGCAGTTCAAAAAGCCAATCAAAATTTGAATTATATTTCTCTATTAGTAAATTCTAAAATACTGTCAGTTTAACCAATCGAAGATCTTTTTTATTATCACTTTAATAATATCTTTATTCACGTGCATTCTTAACTTTGGTAAAACCCGATCCACTTGTATTTTTTCCGCTATTGTGGAAAAGCAGTCAAAAATAGATGGAACGCAAGATTAACCAATGGGCTGCTCTCATTGTTTGCTTTTGTTTAATGACTTGCCTGTCCCCCATTTTTTTTGTTAGAAGAACTTGGCCTTTGTTTGTTTTTTTTTTTTCGGCCGGTTGAGTTTTGAGTTATTGGTTCCTTTTCAATGTTAATGGGCAAGGAATGCGTAAAACATTTTTCATCTCAATTTTAGATTTTTAGATTTTATATATTTTCGTATTTATATTTAATAAATATTTTAAATTTATTTTTATCTTTATTCTCATATGCATTTAATACATATAAGTAATTTTCATCCCCATAATTTAAAAAAAAATAAAAATAAATGTTTATTTAGATTTTTCTTATTTTTATCTTATATATTTAGATAAGTTTTTATAAATATATATTAATATATTTTTTCAATAAAAATATATTAATTTTAATTAATTTAAAATTAATTAATCTGTGGGTCTAATTGTTTTTGAAGAGGTTTATAGTTAGTCAAGGGTAAGACGACTCAATTCAAAATATAAAGATGCGTGTAAGTAAAGCTGAAATGTTGAACTTGCGTTTAACGCTTATGGGCTTGCAAGAATTTTCGTTCCACTTCTTTTCCTTCCGGCTGGTCAGTTGCTAGTTGTACCTTTCTACATGCTGTGAGCCCATTGGATGTTTTCCGCTTAACAAACCCTAAGGCAACACCAAATCTTTGTATAAAACTCAATAAACAAAAGAAAATTCATATACTTTTCTTTGCTAAATATTTTATTAATTTAATATTTAAATTCTCAACTATTGTAGTCGGGGAACTTTCCTACATTGTACAAACAAGTTTATTAAAATTGTGAGAATTTAAATTTTAATAAATAAAATTAATAACTTAATATTCTATCAATATATTATATGATAATTTGTTAAAATCATATTTGATATATAAAATTATGATAAGATAAAATAAAATGATATTATTAATAAAATTAAATTAAATAATATTATCTTATCTTATATTTATGTGTTTAAGGATTAAAATAAAGTAATTTATATATTAAACAAAATTATTCTTTCTCAAAATTTATATAATTTAAATTATTAATATAATTTTTAAGAGTATAATAAAATAGATAAATTTAATCTCATAAATTAAAAATAATTTTTTTATTTTGAGAAGATTAAATTATCTTATAAAAAAATTTGTTTTTATTATAATTTTATCCTTTTCAATTAAATATAATATAAAATTAGTATCATATTATTTTATTTATCATCTTATATACTAAATATGATTTAAAAGTTTAATTTTAAATTCCGTTGATCGCGTAAAGAATTTTGAAAAGGAAATGGGAAAAGAAAAACGAAACCGTGGCAAGAAAATTCAACTGGCTAGAAACTAAGAATGGAAAAGTATTTGGCGCAATGACATAGCCAGCATATTTGGACTAAACCCTAGAAACAAGTTACTTAATAACTGTATAGCAGGTGGGTATCAACTATAAATATGTTTGACATCTAACTTTCTTTTCACCAAGCTCAAAACACTTTCTTCTATTTCTTCTATTGTTTGAAGTCTCAGTTTTAATCTACAGCTTGAGAAGCCGAAGTGCAGGATGAGTGTGGAAGTGTTGGACAGTGCTACAATTGTTAACTTTGTTGAAGATGAAGAAGCATTCAACGTCTCAATACGGGATAGGTTTGCACATCTTGACACTGACCATGATGGACTCCTCTCCTATGCGGAGTTGTTGAAGGAGTTGCAGAGTCTGAGGGTCTTCGAAACTCACTTTGGCATTGACGTTAAGAGAGACCCCAAGGAGATGGCTCACGTTTACAATTCACTGTTTGTGCAGTTTGATCATGACTCCAATGGGACGGTGGATTTGGAGGAGTTCAAGGCGGAGACAAAGAGGATGATGATTGCTATGGCTAATGGGATGGGATTCTTGCCTGTTCAAATGGTCTTGGAAGAAGGCAGCTTCTTGATGAAAGCAGTAGAGCTTGAATCCACCAAACTGGCTGCTTAAATCTGTTCACTTGGAACCCAAATCCTTAATTTTTCAGACTACTGATCATTTACGTTTTTGTTTTTGTTTTTAATTTGTTCCACCATTTTCAATGTTTTACAAAACCAACTATGTCTGTTGAATAAATTGAATTTAAGTTGTGGAATTGCTGAATAAACTGAGAGATGATTGCATGAAGTCATGAACGAAGAGATCATTCACTTCATATGAACCAATTTGATGATAAATCTGAACCACTAACATAAGTACAATCATAAATTTGCAATTTATCCTTGTATTATTTCGTAAATCTCATACTTTATTTCTTGATAATTAAGTTAAAACATTCAAATAATTAAATATTTTAAATTCTAATATATGAATTTTGTTTTTTTAAAAAATAATCTAATTTGAATTTTGGCATTTCTATATAAATTTTTTGAACACCCCACACATCCTTATGCAATCTGAAATGTTACTATTGTTTAAAAAAGATTAAAAATTACCATCAATGTTATAACACATTAAGTTTGTCATTGCAAAATCATGTGCCAAATTATTATTAATGAAAAAAAAAGGAATTTAATTTAATTAATTAATATAATTATTTTTATGAGATGATATTCAATAATTTTAATATTTAAATCTAAATATTTATATCCCTTTATTTTATCTTTAAACTGTCATTTTTTTTATAATAATAATAATAATAATAATAATAACATTGAATGGAAAGTAATCTAATATTCTTTGATAGCCGTTAAAAGAAGACCAGAAGTTCTTTCGTTTCCTTAAAGCGAAAAAAAAAAAGGTATTAGTTGTTAGTTGTAGTCCTTGTAGACTGACGAACGATACGTTCAAGGGTGAAAGAAAAATAAAAAAAAAATAAAAAATTAATTTAAAATTATAACATTAGGTTTGAGTTTTTTTTTTTTAATTTAAATTAAAATATTAAATGAATATATTAAATTTGAATGAGTTTCAAATCAAAAAGTAAAAATTCAAATCAAGTTAAATTATATATTATTATTAATTTTTATATATTATTTAAATTTTTAAAAAATAAAATTAATTATTTTAAACTTAATTTTATTTAAATATATTAAAAATTATATTAAAATAACATATAAAAACAAAAAAATTAAATTTAAAAATTATTGAATTGAACCAAATGATTAAAATTCGATTCGAATAATATAAAGATCTGGATCATATTGAATTTTAAAAATTTATAATTTTATACATCATCAAAAAAAAAATCAAATCTAATTTAATTTAAACAGTTATAACACCTAATTATTTAATAAAAAATGATTGAATAAATAAAATTAAATATTTTGTTTTTAAATTTAAATATGATTTTTATAATTAATTTTTAATTAATAAATAATTTATAAATTTAATATAAATTTTCACACCCATATGTTCTTACTTTAAAATAGAATTATTTCTATATGTTCTTACTTTAAAATAAAATTATTTCTATCATTTAAATATTTTTTAGATATGATAATTCGTGTAGTCGTATTATTTAAAATATTATATTCACGTCATCTTTTATTTTATACGAAAATTATATATTACAATTCATATTAATATAAAATATAAAATTTTAATTTATTAAACTTATTTATAATTTTTTAAAGTTTTAAATTATATTATTTTTATATTATACTATTGTATCATATTTTAAATGATCTGATTTAATATTTTAATATAAAAAAACTCGGTGTCGGTGGCTTGTTGCTGCAAAGGGAATAAGCAATCTGTGGGCCACTGGGTTTCATTTTTCGTTGTTTTTGAAGACGTGTTTGGTTAGTCAAAGTAAGGTGACTTCCACAACGTCCACCTATTTCACCGAACGTCAGAAAAGTTCGGTTGAATGGTTCGAAATTTGAAGAGAGAAAGAAATAAGGTAAACGTAAATTTGAGAGAAATTGATATTTGCATGCATTAAGTATTTCATCTAAAATCAATTTAAAATCTCAAAAAATTAAATTAATTAACAAATGTGAAATAATTCTCAACTATTCATTTTAGATGTAAGTTTTTTTTTTAAATTCTTACCCTTATTTTTTAATTTTTATTTACTTAATTAATTTAACTTTGTAAATTTATAATTTAAAAAAATAAAATGAGCATGCATACTATTTGAGTTAATATTTATTTTATTTTAAGTTTAAATTTAGTTCTAATAATCTAAATAAAGTTATGAGTTACAAAACATAACAAAATCGAGTTTCAATATTATATCAAGCATCGGAACTATCCAAAATGAATATTATATCAACTTATCAAGCATCTAATATAAAATTAGTTGCTTAAAAATAAAGCTGAAGTGTCCAGACTAGAAAAACAAGTTGAACTTCGGCTTCAACTTGAAGCCGTGGTTAAGGTTTCTCTCCTTACAAGAACGTTCCTTTTCTTTTTGGTCTTGTCCTGTGACCGAGTTAAATTTCTACACGTTGAGTTGATAGCCCATCGGATGGTTTGCTTTTCAAACCAAAAGGCAACGTCCAATCTTTGTACAAAACCCAACAAAGAAGACAAAATTCCTTATGCTTCGGGTATTTATTTATTTTCTTTGATAAAATATTTTGATTAATGTTAATAATTAATTTCTAAAATATTGTAATTGTGGAACATGGATATATTATATAAACAAGCCCGCTGAACAGGATGCAATCTAGAAATTCAACCTTGAAATATTCCTTTGACGGTTTAAAGGATTTTAAAATGTAAATGGGAAAAGAAATATGAAACTGTGGCCAGAAATTAGATATGAAACTTCGATGTGGCACAATGGTATAGCCAGCGTATTTGGACTAAATCTAAGAAACAAGTACTCAATAACTGTATAGCGGGTGGGTATCACCTATAATTATGTTTAACATCCAGCGACGCCCTAGTCAATAGTCACGTGAAGCTCAAAACATTTTCTTGTTTAAACGTCCCAGTCTCATCACTTTTGATATACAGTTTGAGAAGCCAAAGGGCAGGATGAGTGTGGAAGTGTTGGACAGTGCTACAGTTGTTAACTTTGTTGAAGATGAAGAAGCATTCAACGTCTCAATACAGGATCGGTTTGCGCATCTTGACACTGACCATGATGGACTCCTCTCCTATGCAGAGTTGTTGAAGGAGTTGCAGAGTCTGAGGGTCTTCGAAACTCACTTTGGCATCGATGTTAAGACGGACCCCAAGGAGATGGCTCACGTTTACAATTTACTGTTTGTGCAGTTCGATCATGACTCCAATGGGACGGTGGATTTGGAGGAGTTCAAAGCAGAGACAAAGAGGATGATGATTGCTATGGCTAATGGGATGGGATTCTTGCCTGTTCAAATGGTCTTGGAAGAAGGCAGCTTCTTGATGAAAGCAGTAGAGCTGGAATCCGCCAAACTGGCTGCTTAAATCTGTTACACTTGGGAACCTAAATCCTTAAAATTTCAGACTACAGATTACATTTTTGTTTTTGTTCTTGTTTTTTTTTAATTTGTTTCACCAATTCCTATGTTTTACAAAACCACGTCTGCTGAATAAATTGAATTAACTATATATGTTGTTACTTGTTGCGCAAACTTCAGATGGAAAGTCATATGTATGGAGAGAGAGAAAGCGAGAGAGAGAGAGAGAGAGAGAGGAACTATAACAATGATCTTTTATTATGATAATGGTGATATTTCTACCTCAACAACAATTAAAAAAAAAGAAAAAAACCCCGCTATTCTACAACATGTTATAAAAACAGAGACATCTCAGGAGCTGGAATGAAGGAGAACGTCTTCAAAATTTGACTGTCTTTTCCAACTCTATTGCCTGATCTTTGATCATTGGGTATCCTTTCAGATGACTGTGGCTGGTCTGCGTCCAAGTCACAAGATGGAAAAGGAGTGACCATTTCCCCTTGCATGGGAGATGGCGAGGAGTTGGTTGAAACCATGCCAATTGGGCCATCGGTTGCTATTTTCTTCAAGGCTGTTTTGTGTTCCATGGGCTCCATGCTCGCCTTGCGTTTATCTTGAGCATTTAACAGGAAGCAGGGAAATAGAGTTGAACCTCAAGAAATAAGATTAACACCGGACACCAAGCAATTCTAAATTGCATGCTTAAAAGTGTTTGTTCAGAGTTATGAATGCAACAATGAAGACAGAACAAAGCATGGGGTCTAGCTACCTTGTAGAATCATTACTCTAGTTGAACAACTTGTCAATGATCAATCAGAGAATATGATGAGTGGCAAATGAAGGAATTAACAAAATCAAGCTAAACGAACAAGACAGTTTTTTTTCATGGGATCACTGGTTGTCAGAAGCATCATTTGCATATTTCCAAGCATGTCAAAGGACGTACAAAAGAGTTAAAACCGTTTTTTATTATTATTATTATATGCACACTCTTGAAGCACTTTCTTTCTTTAATCTTATCTACCAGGCACCATTTGAGCAATCCCATTAGAAATTTGAATTCACACTAATTTGGAAGGTAAAACATCCACGAGCAAGAGCATCTTAGAAAAGAGAAGGAACTCTCACGTGGCACTGCAGCCACTACTTTTTCTTTGGACTTCCAGACAGCATCGCCTAGAGATGATGGCAAAGGTGGAAAGATTTTGAGACGTTCATATATGCCTTGACCTGCTGCACGCTGAAAAGTGCAAACTGGTAAAAATTTCTGTGTTCACTATGAAGCACTATACAAGAACAATACTCACCAATAAGGCACCATAAACCCGCCAAGCTTCATATCTCTTTATCCCATTCTTTTGCTTCTCTAGTAGCAACTCTGGTTCAAGGAGTCGAAGGTATGGCTCAAGATTTGGCAGAATAAGAGGGCAAACCTACTTGTAAGTAAGACATATCATAATAAAATTACCAAAAATAGCAATAAAATGTTCAAAACTCAAATAGAAAATGGTTTGAAAGTAAATTCTCACAAGTCTATTAAAAGAACTTGAAAGACAGAGTGGAAGCTTGGCATAAAAGCACCAGCCACCTATGAAGAGAGATATAAAAGATCATATTTCTCATTTCTTTATTCATACACAGAAGAGGAGGAAAATATTTAATGAGAAGTGGATTTAAAGCTGGTCTCAGATGAGCAATAAGAATTTATGAAATAAAAAATTATGACCATCTTTTTTCCATATTTTGCCAAGACTTAAAACTTATATGTCATGATTAATAATTTACAAATTGTTGACGGAAATGGCATTGAATATTGCCAAGTGGCTGGGAAAAAAATGAAGGGCAGAAAAAAAAACACGAGGCAGGAAATCTTATATATCAAATTTAAATATTACTAGTTCACAAAAACAGCAGAAATTTCACAGGGAAAGGAATGATAGTTGTCAAATTATCATTTATAGTCCAATCATGAATATAACTTAAGAATCATAAAGAAAGGGAAAAGGAGGAAGGAGAAGAACGTGGAATCATTTTTGTTCTCTTCTATTCCACTACTTCTAAAATAACTTTTGATAGAATTCAAATAGGTTCATAAGACATTATACAAAAGTAAACTTAAAATGAACTATAAGTACATGAAATATGTTAGAAGAGGATATACCACATTGGGTCCTAGCGCTGCCAACCCTTGAATTGCACCATTGTGCTGAGTCAATGCCCGTTTTGGGTCCAGAAGTGCATTGAGCAAAGTTTTTGTTAAGACGTGTCTGCAGGGTGATATAAACATGGCCAAATCTGCAACAATTTTTAAAACCTAAATTCCAGGTGTAAGATTGCCCTAAAAAAAGAAAGAGAACAAAAATGG